>OY804585.1:67279618-67418340 GCA_963680875.1 Bathymodiolus brooksi | reverse complement strand
TTTTGGGTATCTTATTTAGACCTTTTGGCTATCTTATTTAGACCTTTTGGCTATCTTGTTTAGGCCTTTTGGCTATCTTATTTAAGCCTTTTGGCTATCTTATTTAGGCCTTTTGGCTATCCTATTTAGGCTTTTTGGCTATCTTATTTAGGCCTTTTGGCTATCTTGTTTAGGCCTTTTGGTTATCTTATTTAAGCCTTTTGGCTATCTTATTTAGGCTTTTTGGCTATCTTATTTAGGCCTTATGGCTATCATGTTTAGGCCTTTTGGTTATCTTATTTAAGCCTTTTGGCTATCTTATTTAGGACTTTTGGTTATCTTATTTAGGCCTTTTGGCTATCTTATTTAGGCTTTTTGGCTATCTTATTTAGGCCTTTTGGCTATCTTATTTAGGCCTTTTTGCTATCTTATTTAGGCCTTTTGGCTATCTTATTTAGGCTTTTTGGCTATCTTATTTAGGCCTTTTGGCTATCTTATTTAGACCTTTTGGCTATCTTATTTAGACCTTTTGGCTATCTTGTTTAGGCCTTTTGGCTATCTTGTTTAAGCCTTTTGGCTATCTTATTTAGGCCTTTTGGCTATCTTGTTTAGGCCTTTTGGCTATCTTATTTAAGCCTTTTGGCTATCTTATTTAGACCTTTTGGCTATCTTATTTAGGCTTTTTGGGTATCTTATTTAGGCCCTTTGACTATCTTATTTAGACCTTTTGGCTATCTTATTTAAGCCTTTTGGCTATCTTATTTAGGCCTTTTGGCTATCTTATTTAGACCTTTGGCTATCTTATTTAGACCTTTTGGCTATCTTGTTTAGGCCTTTTGGCTATCTTATTTAAGCCTTTTGGCTATCTTATTTAGGCCTTTTGGCTATCCTATTTAGGCTTTTTGGCTATCTTATTTAGGCCTTTTGGCTCTCTTGTTTAGGCCTTTTGGTTATCTTATTTAAGCCTTTTGGCTATCTTATTTAGGCTTTTTGGCTATCTTATTTAGGCCTTTTGGCTATCTTGTTTAGGCCTTTTGGTTATCTTATTTAAGCCTTTTGGCTATCTTATTTAGGCCTTTTGGCTATCTTATTTAGGCTTTTTGGCTATCTTATTTAGGCCTTTTGGCTATCTTATTTAGACCTTTTGGCTATCTTATTTAGACCTTTTGGCTATCTTGTTTAGGCCTTTTGGCTATCTTATTTAAGCCTTTTGGCTATCTTATTTAGGCCTTTTGGCTATCTTGTTTAGGCCTTTTGGCTATCTTATTTAGGCTTTTTGGCTATCTTATTTAGGCCTTTTGGCTATCTTGTTTAGGCCTTTTGGCTATCTTATTTAGGCTTTTTGGCTATCTTATTTAGGCCTTTTGGCTATCTTATTTAAGCCTTTTGGCTATCTTATTTAGGCCCTTTGACTATCTTATTTAGACCTTTTGGCTATCTTATTTAGGCCTTTTGGCTATCTTATTTAGACCTTTTGGCTATCTTATTTAGACCTTTTGGCTATCTTATTTAAGCCTTTTGGCTATCTTATTTAGACCTTTTGGCTATCTTGTTTAGGCCTTTTGGTTATCTTATTTAAACCTTTTGGCTATCTTATTTAGGCCTTTTGGCTATCTTATTTAGGCCTTTGCCTATCTTATTTAGGCCTTTTGGCTATTTTATTTAAGCCTTTTGGCTATCTTATTTAGGCCTTTTGGCTATCTTATTTAGGCCTGTTGGCTATCTTATTTAGGCCCTTTGGCTATCTTTTTTAGGCCCTTTGACTATCTTATTTAGACCTTTTGGCTATCTTATTTAGGCCTTTTGGCTATCTTCTTTAGACCTTTTGGCTATCTTATTTAGACCTTTTGGCTATCTTATTTAAGCCTTTTGGCTATCTTATTTAGACCTTTTGGCTATCTTATTTAGGCCCTTTGACTATCTTATTTAGGCCTTTTGGCTATCTTATTTAGACCTTTTGGCTATCTTATTTAGGCCTTTTGGCTATCTTATTTAGGCTTTTTGGCTATCTTATTTAGGCCATTTGGCTATCTTGTTTAGGCCTTTGGCTATCTTATTTAGGCCTTTTGGCTATTTTATTTAAGCCTTTTGGCTATCTTATTTAGGCCTGTTGGCTATCTTATTTAGGCCCTTTGGCTATCTTATTTAGGCCCTTTGACTATCTTATTTAGACCTTTTGGCTATCTTATTTAGGCCTTTTGGCTATCTTATTTAGACCTTTTGGCTATCTTATTTAGACCTTTTGGCTATCTTATTTAAGCCTTTTGGCTATCTTATTTAGAACTTTTGGCTATCTTATTTAGGCCCTTTGACTATCTTAATTAGGCCTTTTGGCTATCTTATTTAGACCTTTTGGCTATCTTTTTTAGGCCTTTTGGCTATCTTATTTAGACCTTTTGGCTATCTTATTTAGACCTTTTAACTATCTTATTTAAGCCTTTTGGCTATCTTATTTAGGCCCTTTGACTATCTTATTTAGACCTTTTGGCTATCTTATTTAGGCCTTTTGGCTATCTTATTTAGACCATTTGGCTATCTTATTTAGACCTTTTGGCTATCTTATCTAAGCCTTTTGGCTATCTTATTTAGACCTTTTGGCTATCTTGTTTAGGCATTTTGGTTATCTATTTAAACCTTTTGGCTATCTTATTTAGGCCTTTTGGCTATCTTATTTAGGCCTTTTGGCTATCTTATTTAGGCCCTTTGGCTATCTTAGTTAGGCTTTTTGGCTATCTTATTTAGGCCTTTTGGCTATCTTGTTTAGGCCTTTTGGTTATCTTATTTAAACCTTTTGGCTATCTTATTTAGGCCTTTTGGCTATCTTATTTAGGCTTTTTGGCTATCTTATTTAGGCCTTTTGGCTATCTTGTTTAGGCCTTTTGGTTATCTTATTTAAACCTTTTGGCTATCTTATTTAGGCCTTTTGGCTATCTTATTTAGACCTTTTAGCTATCTTATTTAGACCTTTTGGCTATCTTGTTTAGGCCTTTTGGCTATTTTATTTAAGCCTTTTGACTATCTTATTTAAGCCTTTTGACTATCTTATTTAGGCCTTTTGGCTATCTTATTTAGGCTTTTTGGCTATCTTATTTAGGCCTTTTGGCTATCTTGTTTAGGCTTTTTGGCTATCTTATTTAGGCCTTTTGGCTATTTTATTTAAGCCTTTTGACTATCTTATTTAGGACTTTTGGCTATCTTATTTAGGCGTGTTGGCTATCTTATTTAGGCCCTTTGGCTATCTTATTTAGGCCCTTTGACTATCTTATTTAGACCTTCTTGGCTATCTTATTTTGGCCTTTTGGCTATCTTATTTAGACCTTTTGGCTATCTTATTTAGACCTTTTGGCTATCTTATTTAAGCCTTTTGGCTATCTTATTTAGACCTTTTGGCTATCTTATTTAGGCCCTTTGACTATCTTATTTAGACCTTTTGGCTATCTTATTTAGGCCTTTTGGCTGTCTTATTTAGACCTTTTGGCTATCTTATTTAGACCTTTTGACTATCTTATTTAAGCCTTTTGGCTATCTTATTTAGGCCCTTTGACTATCTTATTTAGACCTTTTGGCTATCTTATTTAGGCCTTTTGGCTATCTTATTTAGACCTTTTGGCTATCTTATTTAGACCTTTTGGCTATCTTGTTTAGGCCTTTTGGCTATCTTATTTAAGCCTTTTGGCTATCTTATTTAGACCTTTTGGCTATCTTATTTAGGCTTTTTGGCTATCTTATTTAGGCCCTTTGACTATCTTATTTAGACCTTTTGGCTATCTTATTTAAGCCTTTTGGCTATCTTATTTAGGCCTTTTGGGTATCTTATTTAGACCTTTTGGCTATCTTATTTAGACCTTTTGGCTATCTTGTTTAGGCCTTTTGGCTATCTTATTTAAGCCTTTTGGCTATCTTATTTAGGCCTTTTGGCTATCCTATTTAGGCTTTTTGGCTATCTTATTTAGGCCTTTTGGCTATCTTGTTTAGGCCTTTTGGTTATCTTATTTAAGCCTTTTGGCTATCTTATTTAGGCTTTTTGGCTATCTTATTTAGGCCTTATGGCTATCATGTTTAGCCTTTTGGTTATCTTATTTAAGCCTTTTGGCTATCTTATTTAGGACTTTTGGTTATCTTATTTAGGCCTTTTGGCTATCTTATTTAGGCTTTTTGGCTATCTTATTTAGGCCTTTTGGCTATCTTGTTTAGGCCTTTGCCTATCTTATTTAGGCCTTTTGGCTATTTTATTTAAGCCTTTTGGCTATCTTATTTAGGCCTTTTGGCTATCTTATTTAGGCCTGTTGGCTATCTTATTTAGGCCCTTTGGCTATCTTTTTTAGGCCCTTTGACTATCTTATTTAGACCTTTTGGCTATCTTATTTAGGCCTTTTGGCTATCTTATTTAGACCTTTTGGCTATCTTATTTAGACCTTTTGGCTATCTTATTTAAGCCTTTTGGCTATCTTATTTAGACCTTTTGGCTATCTTATTTAGGCCCTTTGACTATCTTATTTAGGCCTTTTGGCTATCTTATTTAGACCTTTTGGCTATCTTATTTAGGCCTTTTGGCTATCTTATTTAGGCTTTTTGGCTATCTTATTTAGGCCTTTTGGCTATCTTGTTTAGGCCTTTGGCTATCTTATTTAGGCCTTTTGGCTATTTTATTTAAGCCTTTTGGCTATCTTATTTAGGCCTTTTGGCTATCTTATTTAGGCCTGTTGGCTATCTTATTTAGGCCCTTTGGCTATCTTATTTAGGCCCTTTGACTATCTTATTTAGACCTTTTGGCTATCTTATTTAGGCCTTTTGGCTATCTTATTTAGACCTTTTGGCTATCTTATTTAGACCTTTTGGCTATCTTATTTAAGCCTTTTGGCTATCTTATTTAGACCTTTTGGCTATCTTATTTAGGCCCTTTGACTATCTTATTTAGGCCTTTTGGCTATCTTATTTAGACCTTTTGGCTATCTTTTTTAGGCCTTTTGGCTATCTTATTTAGACCTTTTGGCTATCTTATTTAGACCTTTTAACTATCGTATTTAAGCCTTTTGGCTATCTTATTTAGGCCCTTTGACTATCTTATTTAGACCTTTTGGCTATCTTATTTAGGCCTTTTGGCTATCTTATTTAGACCATTTGGCTATCTTATTTAGACCTTTTGGCTATCTTATCTAAGCCTTTTGGCTATCTTATTTAGACCTTTTGGCTATCTTGTTTAGGCATTTTGGTTATCTTATTTAAACCTTTTGGCTATCTTATTTAGGCCTTTTGGCTATCTTATTTAGGCCTTTTGGCTATCTTATTTAGGCCCTTTGGCTATCTTAGTTAGGCTTTTTGGCTATCTTATTTAGGCCTTTTGGCTATCTTGTTTAGGCCTTTTGGTTATCTTATTTAAACCTTTTGGCTATCTTATTTAGGCCTTTTGGCTATCTTATTTAGGCTTTTTGGCTATCTTATTTAGGCCTTTTGGCTATCTTGTTTAGGCCTTTTGGTTATCTTATTTAAACCTTTTGGCTATCTTATTTAGGCCTTTTGGCTATCTTATTTAGACCTTTTAGCTATCTTATTTAGACCTTTTGGCTATCTTGTTTAGGCCTTTTGGCTATTTTATTTTAGCCTTTTGACTATCTTATTTAAGCCTTTTGACTATCTTATTTAGGCCTTTTGGCTATCTTATTTAGGCTTTTTGGCTATCTTATTTAGGCCTTTTGGCTATCTTGTTTAGGCTTTTTGGCTATCTTATTTAGGCCTTTTGGCTATTTTATTTAAGCCTTTTGACTATCTTATTTAGGCCTTTTGGCTATCTTATTTAGGCCTGTTGGCTATCTTATTTAGGCCCTTTGGCTATCTTATTTAGGCCCTTTGACTATCTTATTTAGACCTTCTTGGCTATCTTATTTAGGCCTTTTGGCTATCTTATTTAGACCTTTTGGCTATCTTATTTAGACCTTTTGGCTATCTTATTTAAGCCTTTTGGCTATCTTATTTAGACCTTTTGGCTATCTTATTTAGGCCCTTTGACTATCTTATTTAGACCTTTTGGCTATCTTATTTAGGCCTTTTGGCTGTCTTATTTAGACCTTTTGGCTATCTTATTTAGACCTTTTGACTATCTTATTTAAGCCTTTTGGCTATCTTATTTAGGCCCTTTGACTATCTTATTTAGACCTTTTGGCTATCTTATTTAGGCCTTTTGGCTATCTTATTTAGACATTTTGGCTATCTTATTTAGACCTTTTGACTATCTTATTTTAGCCTTTTGGCTATCTTATTTAGGCCCTTTGACTATCTTATTTAGACCTTTTGGCTATCTTATTTAGGCCTTTTGGCTATCTTATTTAGACCTTTTGGCTATCTTATTTAGACCTTTTGGCTATCTTGTTTAGGCCTTTTGGCTATCTTATTTAAGCCTTTTGGCTATCTTATTTAGACCTTTTGGCTATCTTATTTAGGCTTTTTGGCTATCTTATTTAGGCCCTTTGACTATCTTATTTAGACCTTTTGGCTATCTTATTTAAGCCTTTTGGCTATCTTATTTAGGCCTTTTGGGTATCTTATTTAGACCTTTTGGCTATCTTATTTAGACCTTTTGGCTATCTTGTTTAGGCCTTTTGGCTATCTTATTTAAGCCTTTTGGCTATCTTATTTAGGCCTTTTGGCTATCCTATTTAGGCTTTTTGGCTATCTTATTTAGGCCTTTTGGCTATCTTGTTTAGGCCTTTTGGTTATCTTATTTAAGCCTTTTGGCTATCTTATTTAGGCTTTTTGGCTATCTTATTTAGGCCTTATGGCTATCATGTTTAGGCCTTTTGGTTATCTTATTTAAGCCTTTTGGCTATCTTATTTAGGACTTTTGGTTATCTTATTTAGGCCTTTTGGCTATCTTATTTAGGCTTTTTGGCTATCTTATTTAGGCCTTTTGGCTATCTTATTTAGGCCTTTTTGCTATCTTATTTAGGCCTTTTGGCTATCTTATTTAGGCTTTTTGGCTATCTTATTTAGGCCTTTTGGCTATCTTATTTAGACCTTTTGGCTATCTTATTTAGACCTTTTGGCTATCTTGTTTAGGCCTTTTGGCTATCTTGTTTAAGCCTTTTGGCTATCTTATTTATGGCCTTTTGGCTATCTTGTTTAGGCCTTTTGGCTATCTTATTTAGACCTTTTGGCTATCTTGTTTAGGCCTTTTGGCTATCTTGTTTAAGCCTTTTGGCTATCTTATTTAGACCTTTTGGCTATCTTATCTAAGCCTTTTGGCTATCTTATTTAGACCTTTTGGCTATCTTGTTTAGGCATTTTGGTTATCTTATTTAAACCTTTTGGCTATCTTATTTAGGCCTTTTGGCTATCTTATTTAGGCCTTTTGGCTATCTTATTTAGGCCCTTTGGCTATCTTAGTTAGGCTTTTTGGCTATCTTATTTAGGCCTTTTGGCTATCTTGTTTAGGCCTTTTGGTTATCTTATTTAAACCTTTTGGCTATCTTATTTAGGCCTTTTGGCTATCTTATTTAGGCTTTTTGGCTATCTTATTTAGGCCTTTTGGCTATCTTATTTAGGCTTTTTGGCTATCTTATTTAGGCCTTTTGGCTATCTTGTTTAGGCTTTTTGGCTATCTTATTTAGGCCTTTTGGCTATTTTATTTAAGCCTTTTGACTATCTTATTTAGGCCTTTTGGCTATCTTATTTAGGCCTGTTGGCTATCTTATTTAGGCCCTTTGGCTATCTTATTTAGGCCCTTTGACTATCTTATTTAGACCTTCTTGGCTATCTTATTTAGGCCTTTTGGCTATCTTATTTAGACCTTTTGGCTATCTTATTTAGACCTTTTGGCTATCTTATTTAAGCCTTTTGGCTATCTTATTTAGACCTTTTGGCTATCTTATTTAGGCCCTTTGACTATCTTATTTAGACCTTTTGGCTATCTTATTTAGGCCTTTTGGCTGTCTTATTTAGACCTTTTGGCTATCTTATTTAGACCTTTTGACTATCTTATTTAAGCCTTTTGGCTATCTTATTTAGGCCCTTTGACTATCTTATTTAGACCTTTTGGCTATCTTATTTAGGCCTTTTGGCTATCTTATTTAGACTTTTGGCTATCTTATTTAGACCTTTTGACTATCTTATTTTAGCCTTTTGGCTATCTTATTTAGGCCCTTTGACTATCTTATTTAGACCTTTTGGCTATCTTATTTAGGCCTTTTGGCTATCTTATTTAGACCTTTTGGCTATCTTATTTAGACCTTTTGGCTATCTTGTTTAGGCCTTTTGGCTATCTTATTTAAGCCTTTTGGCTATCTTATTTAGACCTTTTGGCTATCTTATTTAGGCTTTTTGGCTATCTTATTTAGGCCCTTTGACTATCTTATTTAGACCTTTTGGCTATCTTATTTAAGCCTTTTGGCTATCTTATTTAGGCCTTTTGGGTATCTTATTTAGACCTTTTGGCTATCTTATTTAGACCTTTTGGCTATCTTGTTTAGGCCTTTTGGCTATCTTATTTAAGCCTTTTGGCTATCTTATTTAGGCCTTTTGGCTATCCTATTTAGGCTTTTTGGCTATCTTATTTAGGCCTTTTGGCTATCTTGTTTAGGCCTTTTGGTTATCTTATTTAAGCCTTTTGGCTATCTTATTTAGGCTTTTTGGCTATCTTATTTAGGCCTTATGGCTATCATGTTTAGGCCTTTTGGTTATCTTATTTAAGCCTTTTGGCTATCTTATTTAGGACTTTTGGTTATCTTATTTAGGCCTTTTGGCTATCTTATTTAGGCTTTTTGGCTATCTTATTTAGGCCTTTTGGCTATCTTATTTAGGCCTTTTTGCTATCTTATTTAGGCCTTTTGGCTATCTTATTTAGGCTTTTTGGCTATCTTATTTAGGCCTTTTGGCTATCTTATTTAGACCTTTTGGCTATCTTATTTAGACCTTTTGGCTATCTTGTTTAGGCCTTTTGGCTACCTTGTTTAAGCCTTTTGGCTATCTTATTTAGGCCTTTTGGCTATCTTGTTTAGGCCTTTTGGCTATCTTATTTAAGCCTTTTGGCTATCTTATTTAGACCTTTTGGCTATCTTATTTAGGCTTTTTGGGTATCTTATTTAGGCCCTTTGACTATCTTATTTAGACCTTTTGGCTATCTTATTTAAGCCTTTTGGCTATCTTATTTAGGCCTTTTGGCTATTTTATTTAGACCTTTTGGCTATCTTATTTAGACCTTTTGGCTATCTTGTTTAGGCCTTTTGGCTATCTTATTTAAGCCTTTTGGCTATCTTATTTAGGCCTTTTGGCTATCCTATTTAGGCTTTTTGGCTATCTTATTTAGGCCTTTTGGCTCTCTTGTTTAGGCCTTTTGGTTATCTTATTTAAGCCTTTTGGCTATCTTATTTAGGCTTTTTGGCTATCTTATTTAGGCCTTTTGGCTATCTTGTTTAGGCCTTTTGGTTATCTTATTTAAGCCTTTTGGCTATCTTATTTAGGCCTTTTGGCTATCTTATTTAGGCTTTTTGGCTATCTTATTTAGGCCTTTTGGCTATCTTATTTAGACCTTTTGGCTATCTTATTTAGACCTTTTGGCTATCTTGTTTAGGCCTTTTGGCTATCTTATTTAAGCCTTTTGGCTATCTTATTTAGGCCTTTTGGCTATCTTGTTTAGGCCTTTTGGCTATCTTATTTAGGCTTTTTGGCTATCTTATTTAGGCCTTTTGGCTATCTTGTTTAGGCCTTTTGGCTATCTTATTTAGGCTTTTTGGCTATCTTATTTAGGCCTTTTGGCTATCTTATTTAAGCCTTTTGGCTATCTTATTTAGGCCCTTTGACTATCTTATTTAGACCTTTTGGCTATCTTATTTAGGCCTTTTGGCTATCTTATTTAGACCTTTTGGCTATCTTATTTAGACCTTTTGGCTATCTTATTTAAGCCTTTTGGCTATCTTATTTAGACCTTTTGGCTATCTTGTTTAGGCCTTTTGGTTATCTTATTTAAACCTTTTGGCTATCTTATTTAGGCCTTTTGGCTATCTTATTTAGGCTTTTTGGCTATCTTATTTAGGCCTTTTGGCTATTTTGTTTAGGCCTTTTGGTTATCTTATTTAAACCTTTTGGCTATCTTATTTAGGCCTTTTGGCTATCTTATTTAGACCTTTTGGCTATCTTATTTAGACCTTTTGGCTATCTTGTTTAGGCCTTTTGGCTATCTTATTTAAGTCTTTTGACTATCTTATTTAAGCCTTTTGACTATCTTATTTAGGCCTTTTGGCTATCTTATTTAGGCTTTTTGGCTATCTTATTTAGGCCTTTTGGCTATCTTGTTTAGGCCTTTTGGCTATCTTATTTAGGCCTTTTGGCTATTTTATTTAAGCCTTTTGGCTATCTTATTTAGGCCTTTTGGCTATCTTATTTAGGCATGTTGGCTATCTTATTTAGGCCTTTTGGCTATCTTATTTAGGCCCTTTGACTATCTTATTTAGACCTTTTGGCTATCTTATTTAGTCCTTTTGGCTATCTTATTTAGACCTTTTGGCTATCTTATTTAGACCTTTTGGCTATCTTATTTAAGCCTTTTGGCTATCTTATTTAGACCTTTTGGCTATCTTATTTAGGCCCTTTGACTATCTTATTTAGGCCTTTTGGCTATCTTATTTAGACCTTTTGGCTATCTTATTTAGGCCTTTTGGCTATCTTATTTAGACCTTTTGGCTATCTTATTTAGACCTTTTGACTATCTTATTTAAGCCTTTTGGCTATCTTATTTAGGCCTTTTGGCTATCTTATTTAGGCCTTTTGGCTATCTTATTTAGGCCTTTTTGCTATCTTATTTAGGCCTTTTGGCTATCTTATTTAGGCTTTTTGGCTATCTTATTTAGGCCTTTTGGCTATCTTATTTAGACCTTTTGGCTATCTTATTTAGACCTTTTGGCTATCTTGTTTAGGCCTTTTGGCTATCTTATTTAAGCCTTTTGGCTATCTTATTTAGGCCTTTTGGCTATCTTGTTTAGGCCTTTTGGCTATCTTATTTAAGCCTTTTGGCTATCTTATTTAGACCTTTTGGCTATCTTATTTAGGCTTTTTGGCTATCTTATTTAGGCCCTTTGACTATCTTATTTAGACCTTTTGGCTATCTTATTTAAGCCTTTTGGCTATCTTATTTAGGCCTTTTGGCTATCTTATTTAGACCTTTTGGCTATCTTATTTAGACCTTTTGGCTATCTTGTTTAGGCTTTTGGCTATCTTATTTAAGCCTTTTGGCTATCTTATTTAGGCCTTTTGGCTATCCTATTTAGGCTTTTGGCTATCTTATTTAGGCCTTTTGGCTCTCTTGTTTAGGCCTTTTGGTTATCTTATTTAAGCCTTTTGGCTATCTTATTTAGGCTTTTTGGCTATCTTATTTAGGCCTTTTGGCTATCTTGTTTAGGCCTTTTGGTTATCTTATTTAAGCCTTTTGGCTATCTTATTTAGGCCTTTTGGCTATCTTATTTAGGCTTTTTGGCTATCTTATTTAGGCCTTTTGGCTATCTTATTTAGACCTTTTGGCTATCTTATTTAGACCTTTTGGCTATCTTGTTTAGGCCTTTTGGCTATCTTATTTAAGCCTTTTGGCTATCTTATTTAGGCCTTTTGGCTATCTTGTTTAGGCCTTTTGGCTATCTTATTTAGGCTTTTTGGCTATCTTATTTAGGCCTTTTGGCTATCTTGTTTAGGCCTTTTGGCTATCTTATTTAGGCCTTTTGGCTATCTTGTTTAGGCCTTTTGGCTATCTTATTTATGCTTTTTGGCTATCTTATTTAGGCCTTTTGGCTATCTTGTTTAGGCCTTTTGGCTATATTATTTAGGCTTTTTGGCTATCTTATTTAGGCCTTTTGGCTATCTTATTTAAGCCTTTTGGCTATCTTATTTAGGCCCTTTGACTATCTTATTTAGACCTTTTGGCTATCTTATTTAGGCCTTTTGGCTATCTTATTTAGACCTTTTGGCTATCTTATTTAGACCTTTTGGCTATCTTATTTAAGCCTTTTGGCTATCTTATTTAGACCTTTTGGCTATCTTGTTTAGGCCTTTTGGTTATCTTATTTAAACCTTTTGGCTATCTTATTTAGGCCTTTTGGCTATCTTATTTAGGCTTTTTGGCTATCTTATTTAGGCCTTTTGGCTATTTTGTTTAGGCCTTTTGGTTATCTTATTTAAACCTTTTGGCTATCTTATTTAGGCCTTTTGGCTATCTTATTTAGACCTTTTGGCTATCTTATTTAGACCTTTTGGCTATCTTGTTTAGGCCTTTTGGCTATCTTATTTAAGTCTTTTGACTATCTTATTTAAGCCTTTTGACTATCTTATTTAGGCCTTTTGGCTATCTTATTTAGGCTTTTTGGCTATCTTATTTAGGCCTTTTGGCTATCTTGTTTAGGCCTTTTGGCTATCTTATTTAGGCCTTTTGGCTATTTTATTTAAGCCTTTTGGCTATCTTATTTAGGCCTTTTGGCTATCTTATTTAGGCATGTTGGCTATCTTATTTAGGCCTTTTGGCTATCTTATTTAGGCCCTTTGACTATCTTATTTAGACCTTTTGGCTATCTTATTTAGTCCTTTTGGCTATCTTATTTAGACCTTTGGGCTATCTTATTTAGACCTTTTGGCTATCTTATTTAAGCCTTTTGGCTATCTTATTTAGACCTTTTGGCTATCTTATTTAGGCCCTTTGACTATCTTATTTAGGCCTTTTGGCTATCTTATTTAGACCTTTTGGCTATCTTATTTAGGCCTTTTGGCTATCTTATTTAGACCTTTTGGCTATCTTATTTAGACCTTTTGACTATCTTATTTAAGCCTTTTGGCTATCTTATTTAGGCCTTTTGGCTATCTTATTTAGGCCTTTTGGCTATTTTATTTAAGCCTTTTGGCTATCTTATTTAGGCCTTTTGGCTATCTTATTTAGGCCTGTTGGCTATCTTATTTAGGTCCTTTGGCTATCTTATTTAGGCCCTTTGACTATCTTATTTAGACCTTTTGGCTATCTTATTTAAGCCTTTTGGCTATCTTATTTAGACCTTTTGGCTATCTTATTTAGACCTTTTGGCTATCTTATTTAAGCCTTTTGGCTATCTTATTTAGACCTTTTGGCTATCTTATTTAGGCCCTTTGACTATCTTATTTAGGCCTTTTGGCTATCTTATTTAGACCTTTTGGCTATCTTATTTAGGCCTTTTGGCTATCTTATTTAGACCTTTTGGCTATCTTATTTAGACCTTTTGACTATCTTATTTAAGCCTTTTGGCTATCTTATTTAGGCCCTTTGACTATCTTATTTAGGCCTTTTGGCTATCTTATTTAGACCTTTTGGCTATCTTATTTAGACCTTTTGGCTATCTTATTTAAGCCTTTTGGCTATCTTATTTAGACCTTTTGGCTATCTTGTTTAGGCCTTTTGGTTATCTTATTTAAACCTTTTGGCTATCTTATTTAGGCCTTTTGGCTATCTTATTTAGGCCTTTTGGCTATCTTATTTAGGCCCTTTGGCTATCTTATTTAGGCTTTTTGGCTATCTTATTTAGGCCTTTTGGCTATCTTGTTTAGGCCTTTTGGTTATCTTATTTAAACCTTTTGGCTATCTTATTTAGGCCTTTTGGCTATCTTATTTAGGCTTTTTGGCTATCTTATTTAGGCCTTTTGGCTATCTTGTTTAGGCCTTTTGGCTATCTTATTTAAGCCTTTTGACTATCTTATTTAAGCCTTTTGACTATCTTATTTAGGCCTTTTGGCTCTCTTGTTTAGGCCTTTTGGTTATCTTATTTAAGCCTTTTGGCTATCTTATTTAGGCTTTTTGGCTATCTTATTTAGGCCTTTTGGCTATCTTGTTTAGGCCTTTTGGTTATCTTATTTAAGCCTTTTGGCTATCTTATTTAGGCCTTTTGGCTATCTTATTTTATCCCTTTGGCTATCTTATTTAGGCCTTTTGGCTATCTTATTTAGACCTTTTGGCTATCTTATTTAGACCTTTTGGCTATCTTGTTTAGGCCTTTTGGCTATCTTATTTAAGCCTTTTGGCTATCTTATTTAGGCCTTTTGGCTATCTTGTTTAGGCCTTTTGGCTATCTTATTTAGGCTTTTTGGCTATCTTATTTAGGCCTTTTGGCTATCTTGTTTAGGCCTTTTGGCTATCTTATTTAGGCCTTTTGGCTATCTTGTTTAGGCCTTTTGGCTATCTTATTTATGCTTTTTGGCTATCTTATTTAGGCCTTTTGGCTATCTTGTTTAGGCCTTTTGGCTATCTTATTTAGGCTTTTTGGCTATCTTATTTAGGCCTTTTGGCTATCTTATTTAAGCCTTTTGGCTATCTTATTTAGGCCCTTTGACTATCTTATTTAGACCTTTTGGCTATCTTATTTAGGCCTTTTGGCTATCTTATTTAGACCTTTTGGCTATCTTATTTAGACCTTTTGGCTATCTTATTTAAGCCTTTTGGCTATCTTATTTAGACCTTTTGGCTATCTTGTTTAGGCCTTTTGGTTATCTTATTTAAACCTTTTGGCTATCTTATTTAGGCCTTTTGGCTATCTTATTTAGGCTTTTTGGCTATCTTATTTAGGCCTTTTGGCTATTTTGTTTAGGCCTTTTGGTTATCTTATTTAAACCTTTTGGCTATCTTATTTAGGCCTTTTGGCTATCTTATTTAGACCTTTTGGCTATCTTATTTAGACCTTTTGGCTATCTTGTTTAGGCCTTTTGGCTATCTTATTTAAGTCTTTTGACTATCTTATTTAAGCCTTTTGACTATCTTATTTAGGCCTTTTGGCTATCTTATTTAGGCTTTTTGGCTATCTTATTTAGGCCTTTTGGCTATCTTGTTTAGGCCTTTTGGCTATCTTATTTAGGCCTTTTGGCTATTTTATTTAAGCCTTTTGGCTATCTTATTTAGGCCTTTTGGCTATCTTATTTAGGCATGTTGGCTATCTTATTTAGGCCTTTTGGCTATCTTATTTAGGCCCTCTGACTATCTTATTTAGACCTTTTGGCTATCTTATTTAGTCCTTTTGGCTATCTTATTTAGACCTTTGGGCTATCTTATTTAGACCTTTTGGCTATCTTATTTAAGCCTTTTGGCTATCTTATTTAGACCTTTTGGCTATCTTATTTAGGCCCTTTGACTATCTTATTTAGGCCTTTTGGCTATCTTATTTAGACCTTTTGGCTATCTTATTTAGGCCTTTTGGCTATCTTATTTAGACCTTTTGGCTATCTTATTTAGACCTTTTGACTATCTTATTTAAGCCTTTTGGCTATCTTATTTAGGCCTTTTGGCTATCTTATTTAGGCCTTTTGGCTATTTTATTTAAGCCTTTTGGCTATCTTATTTAGGCCTTTTGGCTATCTTATTTAGGCCTGTTGGCTATCTTATTTAGGTCCTTTGGCTATCTTATTTAGGCCCTTTGACTATCTTATTTAGACCTTTTGGCTATCTTATTTAAGCCTTTTGGCTATCTTATTTAGACCTTTTGGCTATCTTATTTAGACCTTTTGGCTATCTTATTTAAGCCTTTTGGCTATCTTATTTAGACCTTTTGGCTATCTTATTTAGGCCCTTTGACTATCTTATTTAGGCCTTTTGGCTATCTTATTTAGACCTTTTGGCTATCTTATTTAGGCCTTTTGGCTATCTTATTTAGACCTTTTGGCTATCTTATTTAGACCTTTTGACTATCTTATTTAAGCCTTTTGGCTATCTTATTTAGGCCCTTTGACTATCTTATTTAGACCTTTTGGCTATCTTATTTAGGCCTTTTGGCTATCTTATTTAGACCTTTTGGCTATCTTATTTAGACCTTTTGGCTATCTTATTTAAGCCTTTTGGCTATCTTATTTAGACCTTTTGGCTATCTTGTTTAGGCCTTTTGGTTATCTTATTTAAACCTTTTGGCTATCTTATTTAGGCCTTTTGGCTATCTTATTTAGGCCTTTTGGCTATCTTATTTAGGCCCTTTGGCTATCTTATTTAGGCTTTTTGGCTATCTTATTTAGGCCTTTTGGCTATCTTGTTTAGGCCTTTTGGTTATCTTATTTAAACCTTTTGGCTATCTTGTTTAGGCCTTTTGGCTATCTTATTTAAGCCTTTTGACTATCTTATTTAAGCCTTTTGACTATCTTATTTAGGCCTTTTGGCTATCTTATTTAGGCTTTTTGGCTATCTTATTTAGGCCTTTTGGCTATCTTGTTTAGGCCTTTTGGCTATCTTATTTAGGCCTTTTGGCTATTTTATTTAAGCCTTTTGGCTATCTTATTTAGGCCTTTTGGCTATCTTATTTAGGCCCTTTGGCTATCTTATTTAGGCCCTTTGACTATCTTATTTAGACCTTTTGGCTATCTTATTTAGGCCTTTTGGCTATCTTATTTAGACCTTTTGGCTATCTTATTTAGACCTTTTGGCTATTTTATTTAGACCTTTTGACTATCTTATTTAAGCCTTTTGGCTATCTTATTTAGGCCCTTTGACTATCTTATTTAGACCTTTTGGCTATCTTATTTAGGCCTTTTGGCTATCTTATTTAGACCTTTTGGCTATCTTATTTAGACCTTTTGGCTATCTTATTTAAGCCTTTTGGCTATCTTATTTAGACCTTTTGGCTATCTTGTTTAGGCCTTTTGGTTATCTTATTTAAACCTTTTGGCTATCTTATTTAGGCCTTTTGGCTATCTTATTTAGGCCTTTTGGCTATCTTGTTTAGGCCTTTTGGCTATCTTATTTAAGCCTTTTGACTATCTTATTTAAGCCTTTTGACTATCTTATTTAGGCCTTTTGGCTATCTTATTTAGGCTTTTTGGCTATCTTATTTAGGCCTTTTGGCTATCTTGTTTAGGCCTTTTGGCTATCTTATTTAGGCCTTTTGGCTATTTTATTTAAGCCTTTTGGCTATCTTATTTAGGCCTTTTGGCTATCTTATTTAGGCCCTTTGGCTATCTTATTTAGGCCCTTTGACTATCTTATTTAGACCTTTTGGCTATCTTATTTAGGCCTTTTGGCTATCTTATTTAGACCTTTTGGCTATCTTATTTAGACCTTTTGGCTATTTTATTTAGACCTTTTGACTATCTTATTTAAGCCTTTTGGCTATCTTATTTAGGCCCTTTGACTATCTTATTTAGACCTTTTGGCTATCTTATTTAGGCCTTTTGGCTATCTTATTTAGACCTTTTGGCTATCTTATTTAGACCTTTTGGCTATCTTATTTAAGCCTTTTGGCTATCTTATTTAGACCTTTTGGCTATCTTGTTTAGGCCTTTTGGTTATCTTATTTAAACCTTTTGGCTATCTTATTTAGGCCTTTTGGCTATCTTATTTAGGCCTTTTGGCTATCTTATTTAGGCCCTTTGGCTATCTTATTTAGGCTTTTTGGCTATCTTATTTAGGCCTTTTGGCTATCTTATTTAGGCCCTTTGGCTATCTTATTTAGGCTTTTTGGCTATCTTATTTAGGCCTTTTGGCTATCTTGTTTAGGCCTTTTGGCTATCTTATTTAGGCCTTTTGGCTATTTTATTTAAGCCTTTTGGCTATCTTATTTAGGCCTTTTGGCTATCTTATTTAGGCCCTTTGGCTATCTTATTTAGGCCCTTTGACTATCTTATTTAGACCTTTTGGCTATCTTATTTAGGCCTTTTGGCTATCTTATTTAGACCTTTTGGCTATCTTATTTAGACCTTTTGGCTATCTTATTTAAGCCTTTTGGCTATCTTATTTAGACCTTTTGGCTATCTTATTTAGGCCCTTTGACTATCTTATTTAGGCCTTTTGGCTATCTTATTTAGACCCTTTGGCTATCTTATTTAGGCCTTTTGGCTATCTTATTTAGACCTTTTGGCTATTTTATTTAGACCTTTTGACTATCTTATTTAAGCCTTTTGGCTATCTTATTTAGGCCCTTTGACTATCTTATTTAGACTTTTTGGCTATCTTATTTAGGCCTTTTGGCTATCTTATTTAGGCCTTTTGGCTATCTTATTTAGACCTTTTGGCTATCTTATTTAGACCTTTTGGCTATCTTATTTAAGCCTTTTGGCTATCTTATTTAGACCTTTTGGCTATCTTGTTTAGGCCTTTTGGTTATCTTATTTAAACCTTTTGGCTATCTTATTTAGGCCTTTTGGCTATCTTATTTAGGCCTTTTGGCTATCTTATTTAGGCCCTTTGGCTATCTTATTTAGGCTTTTTGGCTATCTTATTTAGGCCTTCTGGCTATCTTGTTTAGGCCTTTTGGTTATCTTATTTAAACCTTTTGGCTATCTTATTTAGGCCTTTTGGCTATCTTATTTAGGCTTTTTGGCTATCTTATTTAGGCCTTTTGGCTATCTTGTTTAGGTCTTTTGGTTATCTTATTTAAACCTTTTGGCTATCTTATTTAGGCCTTTTGGCTATCTTATTTAGACCTTTTGGCTATCTTATTTAGACCTTTTGGCTATCTTGTTTAGGCCTTTTGGCTATCTTATTTAAGCCTTTTGACTATCTTATTTAAGCCTTTTGACTATCTTATTTAGGCCTTTTGTCTATCTTATTTAGGCTTTTTGGCTATCTTATTTAGGCCTTTTGGCTATCTTGTTTAGGCCTTTTGGCTATCTTATTTAGGCCTTTTGGCTATTTTATTTAAGCCTTTTGGCTATCTTATTTAGGCCTTTTGGCTATCTTATTTAGGCCTGTTGGCTATCTTATTTAGGCCCTTTGGCTATCTTATTTAGGCCCTTTGACTATCTTATTTAGACCTTTTGGCTATCTTATTTAGGCCTTTTGGCTATCTTATTTAGACCTTTTGGCTATCTTATTTAGACCTTTTGGCTATCTTATTTAAGCCTTTTGGCTATCTTATTTAGACCTTTTGGCTATCTTATTTAGGCCCTTTGACTATCTTATTTAGACCTTTTGGCTATCTTATTTAGGCCTTTTGGCTGTCTTATTTAGACATTTTGGCTATCTTATTTAGGCCCTTTGACTATCTTATTTAGACCTTTTGGCTATCTTATTTAGGCCTTTTGGCTATCTTATTTAGACCTTTTGGCTATCTTATTTAGACCTTTTGACTATCTTATTTAAGCCTTTTGGCTATCTTATTTAGGCCCTTTGACTATCTTATTTAGACCTTTTGGCTATCTTATTTAGGCCTTTTGGCTATCTTATTTAGACCTTTTGGCTATCTTATTTAGACCTTTTGGCTATCTTGTTTAGGCCTTTTGGCTATCTTATTTAAGCCTTTTGGCTATCTTATTTAGACCTTTTGGCTATCTTATTTAGGCTTTTTGGCTATCTTATTTAGGCACTTTGACTATCTTATTTAGACCTTTTGGCTATCTTATTTAGGCCTGTTGGCTATCTTATTTAGGCCCTTTGGCTATCTTATTTAGGCCCTTTGACTATCTTATTTAGACCTTTTGGCTATCTTATTTAGGCCTTTTGGCTATCTTATTTAGACCTTTTGGCTATCTTATTTAGACCTTTTGGCTATCTTTTTTAAGCCTTTTGGCTATCTTATTTAGACCTTTTGGCTATCTTATTTAGGCCCTTTGACTATCTTATTTAGACCTTTTGGCTATCTTATTTAGGCCTTTTGGCTGTCTTATTTAGACCTTTTGGCTATCTTATTTAGGCCCTTTGACTATCTTATTTAGACCTTTTGGCTATCTTATTTAGGCCTTTTGGCTATCTTATTTAGACCTTTTGGCTATCTTATTTAGACCTTTTGACTATCTTATTTAAGCCTTTTGGCTATCTTATTTAGGCCCTTTGACTATCTTATTTAGGCCTTTTGGCTATCTTATTTAGACCTTTTGGCTATCTTATTTAGACCTTTTGGCTATCTTGTTTAGGCCTTTTGGCTATCTTATTTAGGCCTTTTGGCTATCTTATTTAGACCTTTTGGCTATCTTATTTAGGCTTTTTGGCTATCTTATTTAGGCCCTTTGACTATCTTATTTAGACCTTTTGGCTATCTTATTTAAGCCTTTTGGCTATCTTATTTAGGCCTTTTGGCTATCTTATTTAGACCTTTTGGCTATATTATTTAGACCTTTTGGCTATCTTGTTTAGGCCTTTTGGCTATCTTATTTAAGCCTTTTGGCTATCTTATTTAGGCCTTTTGGCTATCCTATTTAGGCTTTTTGGCTATCTTATTTAGGCCTTTTGGCTATCTTGTTTAGGCCTTTTGGTTATCTTATTTAAGCCTTTTGGCTATCTTATTTAGGCTTTTTGGCTATCTTATTTAGGCCTTTTGGCTATCTTGTTTAGGCCTTTTGGTTATCTTATTTAAGCCTTTTGGCTATCTTATTTAGGCCTTTTGGTTATCTTATTTAGGCCTTTTGGCTATCTTATTTAGGCTTTTTGTCTATCTTATTTAGGCCTTTTGGCTATCTTATTTAGGCCTTTTGGCTATCTTATTTAGGCCTTTTGGCTATCTTATTTAGGCTTTTTGGCTATCTTATTTAGGCCTTTTGGCTATCTTATTTAGACCTTTTGGCTATCTTATTTAGACCTTTTGGCTATCTTGTTTAGGCCTTTTGGCTATCTTATTTAAGCCTTTTGGCTATCTTATTTAGGCCTTTTGGCTATCTTGTTTAGGCCTTTTGGCTATCTTATTTAAGCCTTTTGGCTATCTTATTTAGACCTTTTGGCTATCTTATTTAGGCTTTTTGGCTATCTTATTTAGGCCCTTTGACTATCTTATTTAGACCTTTTGGCTATCTTATTTAAGCCTTTTGGCTATCTTATTTAGGCCTTTTGGCTATCTTATTTAGACCTTTTGGCTATCTTATTTAGACCTTTTGGCTATCTTGTTTAGGCCTTTTGGCTATCTTATTTAAGCCTTTTGGCTATCTTATTTAGGCTTTTTGGCTATCTTATTTAGGCCTTTTGGCTATCTTATTTAAGCCTTTTGGCTATCTTATTTAGACCTTTTGGCTATCTTATTTAGGCTTTTTGGCTATCTTATTTAGGCCCTTTGACTATCTTATTTAGACCTTTTGGCTATCTTATTTAAGCCTTTTGGCTATCTTATTTAGGCCTTTTGGCTATCTTATTTAGACCTTTTGGCTATCTTATTTAGACCTTTTGGCTATCTTGTTTAGGCCTTTTGGCTATCTTATTTAAGCCTTTTGGCTATCTTATTTAGGCTTTTTGGCTATCTTATTTAGGCCTTTTGGCTATCTTGTTTAGGCCTTTTGGTTATCTTATTTAAGCCTTTTGGCTATCTTATTTAGGCCTTTTGGCTATCTTATTTAGGCTTTTTGGCTATCTTATTTAGGCCTTTTGGCTATCTTATTTAGACCTTTTGGCTATCTTATTTAGACCTTTTGGCTATCTTGTTTAGGTCTTTTGGCTATCTTATTTAAGCCTTTTGGCTATCTTATTTAGGCCTTTTGGCTATCTTGTTTAGTCCTTTTGGCTATCTTATTTAGGCTTTTTGGCTATCTTATTTAGGCCTTTTGGCTATCTTGTTTAGGCCTTTTGGCTATCTTATTTAGGCTTTTTGGCTATCTTATTTAGGCCTGTTGACTATCTTATTTAGGCCCTTTGGCTATCTTATTTAGGCCTTTTGGTTTTCTTGTTCCTAAAGACTTTTAAATTATTTAGGTTTCCAATCTTTTGACTTTTAAGAGAACCTGATGAAGGATATTCCAGAAACGTGCCGTGAGCACTACATTCGATACTCATCTTTTAATTGACCTTCAAAAAACTCTCAGTAGAAAAATCCTTGAAATTTTAATCAGAAGCTAAGTTAGTGATATAAGAAACGTCTTACGAATAATATTTTAACTCTAAGATTAATGGAAACAGTCAGTAGTGATGCAAATATCATGATCAATCAAATGAAGGACTATTTTAAAAACATTTTGCTAGTCAAATATTTTCTGATATCTCCCTACCATTTCACCTGTAATCATGAGGTATGGGAATCCAGATATATCCTTCCCATTTTATCTCTGATCATGACGTATCTGAATCCTGACCCTCTAATCATGAAGTATTGGAATCTTGAAGGGTAGTATACACTATACAGGTGGTGGGATAATGATCTGATTCTGTATGATAGGGTTGACTAGTGAAAATACATTTTTTATAACAAAATTGTTTACCGTGCAAAATTATAAATTGTACGTTATACAGTACTAGTATATGAAAAAAAATATATCTAAGCTTCGCACTTGACTTTTTTTTTGGGGGGGGGGGGGGGATTTGAAGATGAACATTCAAAGTGCTTTAAAAAAAATCTAGAAATCTATCTGAGCGCGCCCGAGACGTATCTGAAATAACCTTCATCATTAAAAAAATATGGTAAGTATGATAATTTAAAAGTCATTAGGAGCAGGTAAACTAATGGCATAAACAATATATCCTAAAACCCAAAACGACTAGGGTCTTCTATGCCTTGACAAAAGAGGGGGGTTATGGTGTTTAATGTCACTATAAAACTTATTTCTGTTGTATCGTAGCGGTCAGTTTTATTATTGAAGGAAACCGGAACACCCGGTGAAAATCACCGACCCGTCGCAAGTCACTGACAAACTTTATTACATAATGCTGTATCGAGTACACCTTGCCATGAGCGGGATTCGAACTCACAACTGTAGTGGTGATAGGTAAAGGTAATTGTAAATCCAACTACCATACGATTACGACCATGACGGCCCTTTCAGGAATTGATAGTAGGCGATGGAGTTTCTAATTTAAGAATATTCTGAAAAGCCGATGGGTTCTTTGGGATCTCATTGATAACCATCTGCCTTACATGTACTGTAAATTGTAGAAATGCGTGTTTATGCTAAATGGAGATATATGTCGGGTATATCCTTTTGTCATGTTAGAATTATTTCATAACGCTAGATGATTTATCTCCCCTACCACACAACATTCACTCATATTTATATAAATGTGGATTTCTAATAAAATGACAAAAATACCACACTGTCGGAACAGTTCCAAAATACAATAGAACAAATCGTAAGAAGAGGCCAAATCGATACCCCTAACACACAAATACATCACAGTTTTTCTGGCTTGATACAGACATTAAAAAGGTCATTGTTCGATTCCTACGAAAGGTGCGTTTTTCTATGTTTGGGTATTGGGAAACCGCGCTTTTCTCAGACCATCATAGCGAAATTATATTGTTTTTTTATTTTTATTTGAGGGCTGCTAACGTTGGCGTTAAACAGCAATCAATCAATGATTTATTTGAGGGAACACATCCGCTAACCGACCAATCGGCTTAATATAAAATCTGAAAGTCACATTCCTAAACCTCCATTGGAGAGATTTCTTGGATACTGTAGATGATGATGTACTGCGTGGATATACAAAACAGCTGATTATTTTCTTATTTTATTTACAATGGTTGGCTTAAAATGTATCGGAATGTGGACCTGGGACCAAAATAATAGGGAAAAAGTCTTCGTTATTCCGAGAATTATCTTCGATGTTTTTTTTATGATTTTGTATATACACTGTAAGTCAATATTGGAATATTTACCCTAGTTACTCACATCGTTAGTGGTGATATACAGGGGTTGCATGGGTAGTTGTAAATCCAACTACTATGCTATCACAATAGATGAATGAGTAAATAAACAACACATAGGAAGATTTAGATATAAAGATGCATCGTCGAAAACATAAATATACACGTTCCACATTTTAAAATGTTATGGGAAAAAACATGATGCGTGAAGATAAATATATTGGTTGATTTTCTGAGATTTATGAAACATAACTTACTATGTCGATGAAATGGTAGTGAGTGAGTGCAGTGGTGTAACGCTAAGTTTGTAATTTTACAGCTGTTTGTATTGAAAAAAAAATGTGGATGACTAATTTAGTTCGCAGGCTACGTTTCTGAAATAGGGTAAGGGGGTAGGGTTACGGTGTTTGGTGTCACTTTCGACAATATTTCAGTTATATTGTGGCAGTCAGTTTTATTGGTGGAGGAAACCGGAGATAACAACGACCTACCGCAAGTCACTGACAAACTTTATCCGATAATGTTGTATCGAGTACACCTCGCCATGCACGGGGTTCAAACTCACAAACTTTATGCCGCGTTATATATTTATATGGATAATAATAAAACCGTAGATATCAAAACATGTCACTCAACTTGGACAAATTATCGTGACTCCATGCAGATAAATAAGAAAAGATTGAAGATACCAAAGGGGAAATGAGAATACGTAAATCAAAGAAGGACAAACAAAGGGAAATCAGAAGACGTAAATCGAAGAAGGACAAACAATACAATGGCTAAAAGAAAAAGGCAAAAGGACAAACAATAGTCTACCAAACACAGCTGTAAATCAAAGAAGGACAAACAATACAATGACCAAGAGAAAAAGGCAAAAGGACACACAATAATCTACAAAACACTACAAAGAAAACTACAGATCATGAAGTGGTGATTCGGAAGGGTAAGCAGTTCCTGCTCCACTAATGGCTCCCGTCATGTTACTCTTGCTATAAACCCGGTGATATGTCATTAATGAGGAGAGAACCGGGTTGTGTTTACGACAAACGGAACATATTCGTGGTTATTTGTGACACAGATATTCCGTAACGGTCAACCAGATCATGATGGCTACCGTACAACTTTCGAAGTGATGACTTCAACTTAACCACTAGTAACCCTTGGTTCAGCAACTTCCTGTTAACAACAACCCTGTATCAATTTCTGGATTGTTTCATTGTGAAAGTACAACTATATTATGTTTCAGGAAGTATTACGTTTGACTACATCCTGGTCTGTGGTATAGTGAAATATGGCCATGACCATGAAACAAGCCCAAGGTGAAGAGAATGTATGTCACAAGGTGTTGGATTTCCTATCTTGTATACATTTCTTCCACATCAAGGCACAGAGAAAATTCGTTATTCATTATTAAATCGCAAATCTAACTGTCAGGGGAACAAATCAATTTTCTTTTTCCAGTGAAGACAAAACGTGATGAATATTGTAACTGGTCATGTCAAGGCACGATTAATATCGGCCATGACATATCAGAGCATGATAAATGTTGGCCACATATATCAATGCAAATTAAGCAAACTGAGTCACGAGAATACCAAATGGGACGGTGACCTCCCGTTAGCAGCACCATATGGAATAAACATTTCGCCTCTATATCGATTTGTCCGCATTTGTTATCAAGTGTTTAATTGTAATTAACATAATCCAGTAATTAAGGAAAAATATCTTCATCAAGGCTGTCGTTTCCATTTCATACTGGGAATATTTGCTACAATTGGTGCCTACCATAAAATCTTGTAAAAATATACAATACATAATTAATCAAAAGAGATAATATCTAATAATTTTTTTTTTATTTGGAATATTGTAAAACTGAAAGTTAAAAGTCTAAATCTAAGACTTGCATCTTTGATGAAAAATCTTATTCACAAATACGTCAATAATCGGTTTAACTCTGAAACATTTTTTAATCTGTCCTCCCAAGGCAGCACCTGAATTTTCAATCACATATGTAATGATCATGTTGGGTTAAATGGTTTGAAACGAGAGGTGATTGTTCATTTTGCTGATATTAGTAGAATTATTGACCATTACTTTCTAAACATTCTTTTCATTACACCCAGATTTAATCTATGATGTTAATTACTACTTGAAATAAGCATTTACTAGAAGCGAGGTGTACTTGATGCAACATTATCCAGTTTAGTGCACAAATAAAACTGACCGCCACAATAAACGGAAATAGTGTTGAAAGTGGCGTTAAGCACCATTAATCAAACCAAACCAAACAAAATATAGTCGAATTATCAATTAACAGTCTACAACCAACACAATTTACAGTTACTATCCAGTAGTCAGTAAACTACAAGTATTCATCGTCTCTACTCTCCTTCCGTCCATGACTCCTCCTTTTGTATACAGTCAAACCTGTATATAAAGGCCACTCAAGGGAATATGAAAATGTGTTCTTTATGAGAAGTTACCCTTTGTATACAGGTTAAAATCACATGCACCATTAATGGGGAAAATTAAACTGCCCTTTATAGACCGTGATTTTTCCTTGAAGACAGACTTGACTGTTTGATCAAATTAGTACATAGGAATACAAAATTAAAAAAAACATAATAAGAATAAAAAATACAAAACTAAAATATTATATTAGCTTTTAAAAGTGTGTAGTTTCACTTTTCTGTTTTATATTTAACACATTTGTGTATAACAGTAAACAATGTTCTCTGAATGTCGAATCTATGATGACATAAACAAACGGATTGACAATGTTATTGAAAATAAACAATCGCGCCAAAATAGGATATAGTTCGGCTGGCAGGGAACTGTCCTTGCCTCTTTTCACTGCACCGTTTAATTTGACAACGCTAAACGGTATATAACTTATCATAAAACAAAAACTAATTACGAACGCTATCTTTGTAATTTTTGTCTTTATTCTTTGTCCGCGTCTAAGCACTTGATAGGCCATTATGGAATACATAATTATTAAAGCTAACATACAAATAAAGAAAACGGAAAATAAGATTGCACTGAAAGTCGTTGTATAATATACATCCCTATCTGAAAAACTGCAATCGTATCCTGTCAAATTGCAATCTGTATGTTCCAAACTTATACCACTCAAAGCTCCTTCCGGCCACGCGAAGACACCACATTCATATTGAGGTGCAGAAACCCACCCAGGCACTTCAGTCAGTTAAAGGCCCGGGCAATACCTTTGACTTAAATCCCAAGTGTTCAAGAACTTTGCCGTCCTTAATATATTTTTCATGGGATATTTATAGAGAACCCCCCCCCCCCCTTTGATATTTGATTCTTTTTTATGGAGGGGGGGGTCTCTATAAAAAAATATAACTTTTAAATACTTATATTAATATTCAATACTTTTAAACCGCCTTCGATGAAAAAATTGCTTATCATTTTAATAAAATTATTTGGATATAAGAAGTAAGTACTATTGAAATTTACCCTGTCACGGCTTCCTTATACAAAAATACATGTACTGCAACATGATATATGATACAATGTGTAATCTCCCGTCTGTGATATTCAATCGACCATAGACAATGCTGAAAATAGCAACCATGACGACGACAATTAATGCTTTATTTGAAGTCAGTTGTCGACTTGTTGGCCAACAAACTAATCGTAAACGGTCACTAGAAATGGTTATCATTAGAAATGCAGAAATTATTGTTGAATAGACAGTAAAAGTCCTAAATAATTTGCACGCCCCCTCACTATAAAATGTAAATTGGTGCGTCTGTTGAGCAAGTTCAAATGATATAATTATGGTACAAACAAAAAAGTCGACGATAGCCAATGCACGGATAAATGTCCAATGTACGCTTTGTCTTCTCTTGAGTGTTCCAAAGTACACTACGATTACTAGCAAATTACCCAGAATTCCAATAATCATGAAAATTGACAGAAATACAATTGTCGGAATACGTTTATCTGTTTCTTTTGCGTTCAAACTGTCAAGTGTGCAATATTCATGGTCTAATGTGGGAGTATTGTCCTCCATCTTTGTTTTCCTCTACAAAGTCATGTGTAAATCACAAATTAAACGACGTTTCACATTACTATCCTGTTTTCATTTTTTTAATTTTTTATCTCTTATTTTAATTTATATTTCATATATCTAATATATAAAATGTTAATCATTACCACATTCATATTTCTAAAAAAAAAAAAAGTCATTTAACATTTTAATAACATTAACATTAATATTATTATACATGTAATAACCCCAAAAAATAATAATAAAAACTTACTTTTAAGAGGGTGACACAGTCAACACAAACTATTCGTCCCTGAGACCCTCCACTAGCTACAGAGAAGATTAATATTGTTTTCACGATCTTTAATATCAGGTTCCATAAAATTAAGATCGATCTGTCCTTGTATTTCAAATTATTTGGTTAACACTGTTGTCATGTCATCTATAAAACCCCAGTATGTCTAGTTCAGTTAGGTACGTAAGAATATCGGGTTACCAAAGACATAGAAGATAAGAGTACTATGAATAGGTACCCGGTGTAGAATTAAAACTTAGATATAAGATTAAATAATATGAAAACTTCCCATTTAAATCGTATTAATTTTTTCCTGGTACATGTATTGGAGATGAATGTAACAAATTAAAAAAAATCTACACACAAACCCACCAGGCTCAAGCTAGCGAGCAATTGCTAGCGAGAATTAAGCTAGCGAGCAATAAGGCGATATGTCTCAAAACCAAAAAAATAAATAAGAGCAACATGTACTTTTAAAGATTTCTAGCGTCCAATAACAAATATATTACTGTAAATGCATAGCCAACACAATAAATCGACATCGGGGCATACAGTAAATATATCTAGGAATTTAAATCAGTTAAAGACCTGGGCAATATCTTTGACTTAAACCCCAAGTGGGCAAGAACTTTGCCGTCCTTGATATATTTTTCATGAGATATTTATAGATACCCCCCCCCCCTCCACAAAACAAAATTGAAATATCAAAGTTGATATTTGACACCCTGTTGTGGGCTTGAGGTGCAGAAATCCACCCAGGCACTTAAGTCAGTTAAAGACCCGGGCAATACCTTTGACTTAAACCCCAAGTGGTCAAGAACTTTGCCGTCCTTAATATATTGTTCATGGGATATTTATAGAGACCTCCCCCTCCATAAAAAACAAATCAAATATCAAAGTTGTTATTTGACACCCAGCTGTGGGCTTGAGGTGCAGAAACCCACCCAGGCACTTCAGTCAGTTAAAGGCCCGGGCAATACCTTTGACTTAAATCCCAAGTGTTCAAGAACTTTGCCGTCCTTAATATATTTTTCATGGGATATTCATAGAGAACCCCCCCCCCCTTTGATATTTGATTCTTTTTTATGGAGGGGGGGGGGTCTCTATAAAAAAATATAACTTTTAAATACTTATATTAATATTCAATACTTTTAAACCGCCTTCGATGAAAAAATTGCTTGTCATTTTAATAAAATTATTTGGATATAAGAAGTAAGTACTATTGAAATTTACCCTGTCACGGCTTCCTTATACAAAAATACATGTACTGCAACATGATATATGATACAATGTGTAATCTCCCGTCTGTGATATTCAATCGACCATAGATGTTAAAAAAGATACAAAAAGTCGACTCAGGATATATTATCTTATAATTAGCTGAAATTTAAAACACGTATACCTATTTAAACCTTTATTACCTTGTCAAAGTATACAAGTATACAATACACGTACATTAAAACTTCAATCAAAACTATAAAAATAAAGATGGACCAGGAATAAATGGTTACGTATTTATTCTTTTCTCGGGGCCGTTCGTGGTCGTAATCGTGTGTCGGTATGGTAATTGGATTTACGACTACCTATGCAATCAGTGCCTATCACCACTAACGTTGTGAGTTCGACTCGCACTCAGTCGAAAGGTACACGATACACCATTATGTGATAAAGTTTGTCATTGACTTTCGGCAGTTCAGTGGTTTTCTCCGGGTCCTCCGCTTTCCTCCGCCCATAAAACTGACCGCAACGATATAACTGAAATATTGTTGAAAGTGGCGTTAAACACCATATATTTGACGTCTTCTTCTCTATTAACCTCATTATGTTTACAATGAGTCGTCCTCTATTACAAAATGGACACGTATATATATTTCGTATTTAGTGCGCACGACTCTCTTCTGGAATAACCTTCATCGGGTAGGCTCAAAATCAAATACATCCTCAAAAATGCATAAAATGGATATGCAAGTGTCTGCATATTATCTGCGGTGAAGACCAGGCTCAAGCTAGCGACCAATCTCTAGCGACCACTTGGCTAACGACCAATAAGGCGATATGTCTCAAAACCAAAAAAATAAATAAGAACAAAATGTACTTCAAGAGATTTCTAGCGACCAATAATAAATATATTTCTGTAATTGCATATTCAACACATTGAATCGACATCTGGGCAGGGTTTATATTTTGTCTATTTTTATAAAACGTATTTCTATGTTTTTTCTAATGTTCTATATTTACATTTTTTTTTAAGATTTATGAGACGTCTTCATGTGAACGGGGAATCTTAGGACTTTATTTTGTTTGACAAAGCGCTGGCAAATCCAAATTATATACCGGTTTACATGAAAGTATATTACTTTACATTTCTCCTTGATCTAGCTCCTGTTCAACAATAAAACTAAAACAGATCACATTGTATTAGATCGCCATATTAGTTTCGTTAATAGTAGTAGCTTTTATTGCCTCATAAAGTTTGATAATGTTAAAATAATTGTCTGTGTAACCTTCCGGAACACCTGACTTCACCCCCGGTTTTTAGTGGGGTTAGTGTTACTCGATCGTTAGTTTTATGTGTATGTTTGTTGATCGTTTTTTGTCCTTTTGTCCTTTTTCTTGTGGTCATTGTATTGTCTGTTCTTCTTCGATTTACAGATTTGGATTATCTCTTTGGTATCTTCAAACTCTTCTTTCTACAAACGCGAGCCATTATTTTGTGCCACATCCGTTGATTGGATTGAGAATTTGTCCTATTCCACACAAACAATGGATGCCCTAGTATAAGTGGTTGTATCCGTGAAGGTCCTGTTAGATAAAACACGGACTACTTTGATTTTATTTTGAAGAAAAAAAACAAATAGGAAATTAAATGATTGAACTGAACTGCGAAGACAAACACACAAAACAAGTACTGTTCTGCATTTCTTTTAAATAAGACATATGCAGTAATATGTGAACGTTCAGATAAACATTTATCAGTCTCTAAAGGTCGAATATGAATCTCTTGACGGACAACTGAACCTGTTAAAGGATCGTCTTAAAAGCTTGTGCCTCATCGTTTAACAGACTCGTCTGTTCGTCAAAAAAACATATCCGGCTTTTTTACACTGATGAAATATAAAATTTGTATTTCTTTAAAGACATCTTTAAATTACTATTAAATGAATAATTGAAAACACGTGATCGTATGGTAGTTGGATTTATAACTACCTATGCCTATCATTACTGATGTTATTGGTTCGTCTCCCGCTCAGGGCGAGGAGTACAACATTATGTGAAAAAGTTTGTCAGTAACTTGCGACAGGTCAGTGGTTTTCTCCGGGTCCTCCGGTTTCTTCCACCAATAAAACTGACCGCCACGATATAGCTGAAATATTGTTGAAAGTGGCGTTAAACACCATAAAACCAAACCAAACCAAATTCTACATTGAATACTAATATTGGATAATATTTTGGAGAAGTATCAATATACTATTTACTTGGCACATTAGATAATCATAAACTATGTGACAATACAACATGGTCTTCCGAACCTCTGTTTCATATCAGTAACTTTGCTGACAAATAGTGAATCCTTAATAAATAATCCTGGGGGATATCGAATATATGTTACATAAGAATTTCATTCGGATATTCTTTGTTGTATGAGTACTGTATTGATTTACTTGTTATTTGATATTGAACCGTATACCCTAAGCGACTGAACAGCATGGCGGAATAATTATGTAGCTAATTAAATAAATAACGACACACATAATGTCTGGAAGTATTTCGTCCGTTTTTAGCTTGTTCGTTGGTTTGACAAATTCAATCTAAATGAACGAATTATTAATTTATAAACTTTTCAGTATATTATTAATATTCCGTTTCCATGGATACGCATATTTCAAATGTAATAAAACAAATAACTTGATAATCATCAATAACAATATAAAAAATTTGCTTTATTTGTATATGGCAGTAAAATTGATACTTGTTTCTATAGAAAACGTTTCCTGTTTCCTGTAGCATCCGTCCATTTTTCATAATATTTGTTAAACAACATTATCAAGAATTAACTGGTAGAACGTGCTAAAGTGGGTCACGGGTCACTGTGAGGTCTTGAAGGATTATTCTAAACTGTGACACGTGGACGACCTGTGGACTCCTGTTAGGCAACTGTGAACGGGGTTGCAATGACAAAAAATCTTTCAAATTTAATTGAAAGAGGCCCGTGTTTATGTTTCACTAACGACTTTCTATCATGCTGTTCAAAAACAAGAATTTACCCTTTGGGGCACCTCAAACGCTGGAATTGCGGAATTTCCCATATGCGTTTCAGTGGGGTGAAACAGGATGTCATAAGTTGCTGAAATCCATCGATTAATGTAAAATACACACTTTTTTCACTTCTTGGACATATTTTTCACATGTTTTGTTATAACTTATGCAGGGTTTAATCCTAATAAGCTATACCGAATATAGAACACTATTTTTGTTTGAGGGCTTAGACCCTACTTCAAATAGACTAATCCATTTTTCGCGGGAAAACTGATGGAGATCGATGAATGTTGGTTTATGTGTACACAGTAGATAATCAAGATTTTCAAGTTATTTTGAAAGTACTACGTAGGCTTAGATGCTTACAATAGGAATTAAAGTAGGAATTACTACTGGTAAGTTCAAATGCACAAGTTAAAGGAGCGATATAAGAAGAAGAAGAAGAAGAAGAAGAAGAAGAAAATAAGCTCCGCCTTTCCGAAATTATGTAAACATTTATCACGTGACACCATGTTTACTTGAAATCAATGTCGAGTTGTTCAGATAGAACACATAGAACGCTGTGCGACATACGATACGGGAGCAAATTAATTTAACAAAAGTGTGAATTTCAATATATTTCAATTAAAATGGCTTTTAGAATTAAAATAATAAATGTACATTATATTTGTGAGCTTCACAAGTAAAACTCTTAAATGACTTCTGTTACTCTTATACACCCATCCCCACCCGTCTTTGTTGGGTAATTTTCTACACCTCGTCGCATATGTATACAATGCATTAGAAAAAATACCAAACAACATTTTCATGTCATTTTCTTCCAAATTACATGTAGAACACAATCAACTGGAGGTGGGAGGGCAATTTTTGCGCCCCATTAGTCAAGAGCTGTGTTATATATACCTGCCTATACACATACAATACCTTTCAAGTAAAATAAGATCTATGCAAATATTCATAATTTCACCTCTTAAAACCACTTTCATGACTTAAATTCAATTTTTATGTTACATACAATTAGTTCTTCCTACTCTTTTACTTTTACCACTCTAATTTAAAGGGGACGAAAATCACAAGGCCAAGCTGACTTCTAAATTCAAACTTTTATTCTTTTAAATATTTGTGCATGCTATATTGCATAAAAAACAATGTCTTATTTTCCAACAATAATTTCTATTTAAATAGTCTATCAACTTTTTTCATTAAATATTTACATATTATTTATTTTGTCAACAAGGCCTTGGGAGTCTAGGCTTATAAATATGTTAAATCTGTGATTATATTCCAAAGTAGGTATTTATGGTTGTTATTTTTTATTATTAACTCCTGCACATTCCACTTGCTTTGCCTACTGATGAGTCCCAAATGCAAACGGAAGTGTTGCAGATTCAAACACATATAATATCGCACGCTAAAATATAAATGCTTTATATGTACAATGTCAAAGGAGTGCAAACTTTCCAATGCTGCTTATTCACAAACAGTAGTTCAACTGTCAGCTACATGTATTTGAACAAAAATATTTAATTTAAAGAATATTTTATTCAATAAATGAATTTCATTGGATAGCAGGACATGCCTATATATATCCTCTCCAAAAAAAATTCAAACACAATGATCTATAACGTGTGACCTTTGCAAAAGACACTATGAAATATTGACATCCACACTTGCCTTTTGGACAGCACATTTCTGTGTCCACACTTGCATTGCTTAGATAAATAGCATTAAGACAATTGGTGTTGCTATGCGTATATGATTTTAGAAAAGGTGTCTCTTATCACATTGTCAATGTCCCTTATAGCAATAACGTGTTTTTGTGGGAGTATGTAATCTCATGCTATTTTTTCTTGTAATTCTCCCTCCTCAACTTATACGAATTACTTATAACCGCCTTCAACAACGATGAAGATGTCAGATACTGCACATAACAACTGAAAAATGTTAAAATGTTTAATTGTTTCATATATTAGTGCTTGATAGAAGAAACAAGTCTTGAATGTTGTAACCGAGTAACTGGTACAAAATACAAACTCTGGGCTGTGGCAGCTGCTTCTCTCTCTTTTTTTTTTCAGTATTACAAGAAGGGTGGTGAAAGACTAAAAATAAACGTGTTTTAATTGTTTGAATGGTGGTTTAAATCTGTCATTTTCATTATTAGCTAGTTTTTCGTTTTCAAGTTTACACATTGCATGTCGAGCATCTTTACGCTGTCTGCATGACTGTGGTAGTTGTGTTGAAACATGGCACAAACACTTGGGGTTATTTTTATTACAACTGTCGTACTTTCTTTTAGGAATTCCTGTGTCTCGTGTTTAGACTGTTGTTGATGTCTCTGGATTGTCCATTCTTGCTTGTCCCTTCGGTTTTCTCTAACGGTTTTTAATTGTTTGCCTACAAAACCAATATTTACTCTGTGTCACCTAAAATGCATGAGAAATAGCTACTACTTATCGTCTTGCAACGAAGCATATTTTGTTTTGGCAGATTGAATTTGATCATAATTTACATCCCCAGTTTCCCGGTAACAAAGGCCAATTGTCGTTATTTGAGAATGTAAACGGTAGTTCTCGTGATTTTCGTTCGCAAATCGAAGACGACATTTTTAATTGCTTCAAATACAGTGCCATTCTTTTTTTTTCTTCTTTTTTTAAAATTAAAATCCAAATCAACAAGTTTTGTTGATAATCTTCTCTGCGAAAGAACGATATTTCACGAGTTTATCAAAAAACATGTAATTTAAGTCAAATAAACTGCACAATGAATGCTATGTAAAAGGTGTCAGATGCTCTTCGGTGTCCAGGTGTCTCCCTCTCAGAAACATCAAAGCGATGGTAAATCGACTGTGGTAGTCAGTCAGCACTGATGTTGTCGTGCCTAGATTCGCCTTGAAAGCATTTCCGGTTTCAACAATGATCGATGTTTATTCTCCTCATTGTACATACATCAAATCAACCGATAAAATATCACTTAAACGATTTTACCGTTTATCCTGGGATTACTAAATACATACGACTATAGCATCAAATACTTCCCTGTTAATTATTAGGATTTCAATAATAAGAGTTTGAAGATACCAAAGGGGTAATCAAAATCAGTATATCGAAGAAGGACAGACAACACAAAGGCCAAAAGAAATAGGACAAAAGGACAAACAACGATCTACAAAACATACACATAAAACTAAAAATCGAGTAACACGATCCCCACTAAAAACAAACAACGATCTACAAAACATACACATAAAACTAAAAATCGAGTAACACGATCCCCACTAAAAACCGGAGGTAAAACACCTGCAAATATTTCACCAAAAAACAACATGGACATTGACTGTAGCACACATATAGGTGAAGTCTTACTTTTCACATAAACTTATTTGTGTGCGTTGAGGTTATCCATTTTTCCTCTTTCTACCCAATGTCGATTTGATTTTGGAACTGCTCCGACAGAGTGTTATTTCTTTTTTCAAACATTATTAATAAAAGCAATTTTAGAATATATTTCCAATTACCAAGGAACTTTTCAATAGTCGATAATATGCTTTAACAAAACATAGACCATAATCTCCAGAGATCTTTCTTTTAATATTTTATTATATTTTTTTTATAAACTTTAAGGATGAATATTCGATAGAGTCTTTCATGCATAGCATATGATAAAATGATTGTGATGACTTTCTAAGACACACAAATATATTTTAGCAATAATATTTAAAGCATGCCTGATGTGTTATGTCTAGTGAAACTGCAAATTATTTTCGCATTGGTTGCATATTTATGTATGCATTTGTAAGACATTAAGACACTATAAACTCAGGTGCTCCGAATGACTAGCAGATCCTGCCCCACTAGTGACACCTGTCGTGTTACTCTTAACCGACACGAACATAATCTGATATGGAAATCGCGTTGGGCACCAGTATATTTAAATTAAACAAACATTAAAATAGCAAATGTACAGCAAAAACTCCCTACAAAACAAATAACACATGCGCAAAATATTCATAGCAAAACACTACCAAGGGTTTACACCATATTAACTTCGACCTTTTAGACACCAGTATACGTAAATAAATACAAAATAACATATGTAGAACGTAACTCCATACAACAACAAATAACACTTGCGCATAACAAAGCATTAGTAAGGTTTTACCCCATTTTAACTTCGGATTCTGAACACATGAATTAATTTCGAACAGCGGCGGCACTTTTTTTTAATCTGTCTACATCCTATCTCATTTCCCCCTATTTAATAATAATATTACCCTTTGTGTATGATATTTGAATGCATATACTATTGATCAGGAATCGGACTGATGACAATACTCAATTGTAGAAAAAGTCCCATGGAGGTTCATAAACCGAAACATGTGACAAATAATAGCTATAATATAATGAAATAATTCTTTATGACATGGCTTTACAATTGATGAAGTTCGGGATCTACAATATATTTATATTGTCCTTCTACGTGCTTTTTAACATATGTTAAATTTATTGTATAAAACGCATGTCTAATTATTATTATTATCTCTGTAGAATTACTGTCTGTTAATATTAAATTCATTAATTATTCATAATTATTCAAGGTTTCAAATGTCATTTTTACCAATTAGTAAATGTGTAGTATGATACACGATAAACATGGGACATGTCATATATATCGATGATGATTTTGGAAGGAACGGTTGATTGTTTTAATGGATGCGTTAAAATTAGTTTCTACAATTGGAAATAATTCAACGTTTGTAACTTCTGGTCCAGAAATTCATATAGAAGATGAAAGGGTGAGTGTTAATTTTATGTCAGTATCTACGTTTATTCTAATCTTTAGCAGGGCCTTTGTATGTAAAAATGAAATCGTAATAAGTGGGTTTTTAAAACTAATAACGATATTTGTTAAAAAAAAAAAAAAAAAAAAAATCTGTGATTATAAACTTAGATATTTTATTTAGAGCTCATGAAGCGTTTCTGGAATAATCTTCATAATGTATTCTCAAAGTTAAAAGTTTGAAAATCGAAATAATTTAAAAGATTCATGGTAGCAAGCTAAGGGACCCTTTTAACATGATAAATCATTGTTATGCTATAATAAAATATACCACACTGGCGGAACAATTCAAAAATCAAATAGAAAAATCATAGAAAGAGAACAAACTGATATCATATTAATAATTGTAGACCACACTCCTTTGATATACAATAGTTCTTCTTAGGTATTCACGTAGACCACACTCCTTTGATATACAATAGTTCTTCTTAGGTATTCACGTAGACCACACTCCTTTGATATACAATAGTTCTTCTTAGGTATTCACGTAGACCACACTCCTTTGATATACAATAGTTCTTCTTAGGTATTCACGTAGACCACACTCCTTTGATATACAATAGTTCTTCTTAGGTATTCACGTAGACCACACTCCTTTGATATACAATAGTTCTTCTTAGGTATTCACGTAGACCACACTCCTTTGATATACAATAGTTCTTCTTAGGTATTCACGTAGACCACACTCCTTTGATATACAATAGTTCTTCTTAGGTATTCACGTAGACCACACTCCTTTGATATACAATAGTTCTTCTTAGGTATTCACGTAGACCACACTCCTTTGATATACAATAGTTCTTCTTAGGTATTCACGTAGACCACACTCCTTTGATATACAATAGTTCTTCTTAGGTATTCACGTAGACCACACTCCTTTGATATACAATAGTTCTTCTTAGGTATTCACGTTTAAGAACAATAAGCCAATAGCATCCTTACAATATTTTTTCCAATGCGTAAATGACCAATTAAAATACGTTGCATCTTATTCTATAAACATTTTTACACGACATGCGGGAAAACAAAAGTTTAGCAGTCCTTATCATGATATATGGTTAATCGTTGCATAATATTTGTGTTAACGATAACCACGGATATGTTCTATTTGTTGTGATCAAATAATGTCCCTTCTTCGTTCATGACTTATCGTGGGATTTTTAACAAGAATTGCACTAGTAAAGTAGGAATTGCTTACACTTGCGTGGAAACAGGTTTACCCCAGATTTTAGTTGAGTTCGTGTTGTTCAATTTTAAGTTTTCGATTCAGTGTTTTGTGAACCATAGTGTGTCTTTTCGCTTGCGTTTCTTTCGTTTGGCCATTGTATTTTCTTGCCCTCTTCGATTTACCGTTTTTGAATATCCATTTAGTATCTTCAGATTTTCTTAACAGAATCGGATGAAGTGATGCATAAATTTGTATATTATTAATTATCCCAATCGTTAACCCAGTAAATCAGAACAATCACATATATTATTGAATTTTTTTTCTTCAAGAAATCGTTTATTTCACGTCAATTTTTTTTTAATTTGTATGAGAGGTTAATGGGACGATCATCCATTTTTAACTAAGCAATTTGTTTTTTAATTTTTTTATCCCTGTAATCTTTACATTATCTGTAAAATAAATGCACACGAATATATAATTGCTCTATTAATCTATTATATGCAAAAAACAACTTTCTGCTGTCTAATATATGTAGAATGGATGGTATGAAACGGCTATATTATAGCGCGGACGTGACAGAGGACACCATTGATAATGATTGGAATGATGCTTGCTTCTGTCCTTTTCGTTAACATTTGTAGTTGTTTTAAGCTTTCCTACATTGTCTACATTAAAGGATAAGCACAATAAGCCAAATATACGTTCAATGTCAGTAAAAATAAAATTTGCTTATATTTTCTGCGAAACAGGCCAGCAAATCTCATCAAAGATTGGCTTTTCTACCTACTTCTAATATAAATGTAGACATCAAATTTAGTGCGCATGTTACTGATATAATCGTGATTGTCCTGCATTATAAATGTTACCAAATATATTATTATTTTTATCTTGTATCACCTCATTTAACATTAGATGTTTATAAAATGAATATTCTCATACATAAAAGTATTGGGCGAAATAAACAGCGGTAATATTAAATAGATGGAGCCACACACGTAATCACAATGGTGAAGCATAACATTAAATAGTAATAAAATAAATACACTTAATGATATAGGTTATGGGCAAAACTATAGTAATTATTTGTGGTGGTTTATTTATTTATTATTATTTGTTGTTGTTGTTGTTGTTGTTGTTGTTGTTGTTGTTGTTGTTGTTGGGGGAGATCAGAGCACCGAGGGAAAGCATGTTGCAAGTCACTTGACAAATTTTGTCCAAAGATGTTTTATTCAGTGCACCAAGCCACGAATGGCTGACATATACTTATTCTTTGGGTTGAATTTAGCATACCGGTATGCATTTGGTGCGTACTACGCGTTTCTGAATTAACTTTCACGTGGAAAGCCAAATACTTTTAAAGCCTTCGGGAGCAATTAAGCCAAAATTCCGTAACAGAATAACCAATATCGACTGAGGTTAAATGTGCCTGAAAAATATTATCCTTAATTTTAGTAATAGTTGTGTTTAATGTTCGAATATATCAATAAAATGAACAGTCGTTTCCCTTCTCAAATCATTGAATTTAAAATTGAAATTACTACTCATGTTGCAGGAGGAACCAGGCTATGATATATCAACGGGAAACAACAGGCGAAAAACTAAGAAGATATCCGTTTTACACCCTCCCGATGGTGGTAAACCTGTATGGCAGATGGTTGGCGTATGTACATTCCTCAGTGTATGTCAAGAAGCCTTACGTAACCTGATATATCATTCTGATGGCTTCAAAGACGATGTGGGGAAAGACCTTGTTGATGATATATGCATTATATACCAAGGATGTTCAAGCTTTGGAGGTAATTAGTTTTTGTATAATGTTTCTTCTGGTTTGAACGTATGCTACTTGTAAATTCGTCTTGCCTATATCATTTTCGACTTATTGTCTTGAGATAGAAGAGAACAAAATTTTCAAAAAATAGATATAAATAATCTTCAATCATCAGATATTTTTTTTGATTATTTTTCGCCTTCTACGCGGGTCCATAAAGCTACCTATGTATTCGACATTTGTCCATTAAGCTGTTTTGACCATTGCTTCTCTATCTAACTGGGTCGCGCTTCGTAGCTCTGTGGGATGAGCCATGGGAACTATCTCTAGCACCCAATTTTTATTTGTGAAAGAAATAAAATTGTCTTCTTTCATACTTCATTTGCCAGGTGTGTTTGCAGCAATGATGTCATTACGATATGGTTATAGAGTCGTTGGCATAGCTGGTAGCTTTGTGGCATCTGGTGGATTATTACTAGCATCACTGATACCAGATGATACCATTGAATATAGAAATCTAATTGCCTTTCTAGTCAGCTGTGTGTCGGGTATGAAATATCATTTGATTAATTTATATAATATATACATTTGTACATATACATATATGATGAACGTAGAGTAGGCATGTCGGAAGAGAGTTCGAGGTAAGGAATGATCCTTATACAAGAAAAACTTTACAAAGAAAAATGCAATATAAAACAAAAGAACAAAAATTCAGCTCCTCATATAAAACCGACCAACACTTTCAGGATGCACATTAAGCAATAATTAATATACACCTATTTACTGGCTATGGCTTCGCGTCGGGAAATAGTTGGTACAATAAACTTGCTATTGTCCGAATAGCCAGTAAATAAGTGTTTTATTATACCAAAGACAATCTAGGAAATCTGAGAAAATATGGCTATTAAAAAGACACAAATAGAAGTTCTTAATAGTAATATTAAGAAACAAATATCAACAATAAACATGTTTTAACAACAATTCTAACCAGTTTAAAGTTTCAGCAGATGCCATTTTATCGTCTGGCAAACAAATAATCGTATCTCTCGGGCATGTAGGTGCATGTACGTTAAAACACGAAAGATCCGAACCATAAAAGCACGGGAAAACGTATGCTGTTTGAACTGAATTATTTCCCATGGGAAATGGGAAATAGTCATCAAGACTATTTCCCTAGGGATACTAGTCATGATCAGTCATCAAAACTATTTAAACAAAATCAGCAATTGGATTTTTATGTGCAAAATAGTAATTTTATCTGCATTAAATTTTATATAGAAAATATATACGGAGGTATAATAGAATAAAATATAGCTTAACAACATGTCTAGGAAGCAACTATTACGTTGATACTGGACACTTCGACTATTTTATAATATAATAAAAATTGTAAAACCTACATGATAGGATTAAGGGAGTATGGTGTTTAACGCCACTTTCAACAATATTTCAGTAACATGTATATCTTGGCGGTCAGTTTTATTGGTGGAGGAAACCGGAGTACCCGGAGAAAACAACCGATCTACCATAGGTCACTGACAAACTTTATCACATAATGTTGTATCGAATATACCTCGCCTGAACGGGATTCAAACTCACAACATTAGTGGTGATATGAACTGATTGCATAGGTAGTTGTAAACCCAACTACCATTCGATAACGACCACGACGGTCTCTCACACATGAGAGAAGCTCTTGTTAATACTTCATTGAATATCTAAGTATTTATAGTAAGGACATTTCAGAGAGAATTAAGATCACGAACTTTGAAATAAAAAGTGAACTGCCAGTACAAAGCCGGGGAAAAGGCCGGTCGTATATTTGTGTGTTAGTAGTATCGATTATGCCTCTTTCTATGATTTGGATATTTGGTTTTGAAATTGTTTTGACAGAATTATGGCATTTTTTTTGTTTTTCATTTTATTCATATAATATATTTCCAAAAATTGAAATGTATATAATTGTAATAATACAGTCATCATTTTTACATACTTCCATAATTCGGCTCTCCTCAGATGTCAGTCTCGCGAGATGATACCCAGTTAGTAGTAGGTGTGAATAATTTATTCAGTCTTGTAACTTGCAGTAAAATGAGAGTTTCTAGGCACATAAACATCACGTATAAACATACCTTACTTTTTGTAACATAACCAGTATTTCATGAATATTCATGACATTCATGACGTAATAAGGTTTTTTCTTAGCAATAACTCATGTACGCAACGATGTGGCACTGAAATAGTCATATAAGCGGAAGTTTAAATTGTCACGGGACAAAAGAGGATATGATAGGGTCGCAATTGTTTTACCTGGCAACAGGCAACAAACTACACTCCTATCAAACCGTTACTCGTTAGAAGCTGATGTAAGTTGTCTTTTAGGTGCAAGAAACATCACAGCTTCAAAACAGAAGGAAGTTATGTATGCTCCGTCCTTAGGGTAAATTATGTAACTGATGCGTTGGTGCGGGACGAATTTATATAATATACACAAGAAATAAATACTTGTTGTAAATAATTAAATAAATATTAAAATTGTGAAAGGAAGTTGAAGTTGGTTACTATTCTAATAAATTTACAGCCTGCACTTAGAAAGGGGCAGCAATTCGACAAATTACCGTGGCTGATTTATTATCAACAATCAACAACAGTTTGTTGGTAGTGGTCATGTGTGCCAGTTGCAAGGCAAATTTTCGTACATTTTCAATCAGTACCACAATTCATTGTGACAATCAAGCAATACGTCGTCTATAAGTCTATCCCAGAGCTACATTTTCGTGCATAATTTATTATTTCTAAATGTGTTGTCGTAAAAAATATAGCCGACAGTATTGACTTTTCCACAGGGCAATAATCAACAGTTAACACGCAAATATGAATTTGCCGACAGCCCACAGTACGCCGATGGATGCCGTGTATAATCAGATTACCAATATGCCACGGGTACAAATGAGTCACAATACCTTTCATATATACTGTATGAAGACAACGTCTTGCAAAGATTATAATGCAAAAAATGATGACTATAAAAAACATACTACAATATTTATCCGTCATTGATAGCCAAAGCCGTTCAGCAAAAACTCCATAAATGGTTTTAACGCCAATGGAAACCTCTATCTGAAGCAAATGCTCGAGTCTTTGTAGGAATAACTCACCAAATGAAAGTATTCAAAATATATTTGTATGCAACTGTGTCCTTTAGCCCAATGAAAAAAAACTTATTCAAACACACCTAACATCGGAACACTTACAAAATAGTTCATTTGTCAATTTCATCGACTAGCGAATATCCATAAGCTCCGAATAGACACTACGATATACTATTAAAATATGACATAACAATGTGCTACTGTTCACTTGACGTTAAATGACAAGCAATTAATAAAATTGGTAAAATAATGCATGTCATGTGTTTTGTGCATTTTCTAGATTTCTCTCACTAACAGAAGGTTGCGATATAAATGCAGTTAAATTGACACTGTATTGTGTTAAAACAAACAAACAAAAACTAAATTAATTCATTTTGATAGTTCCATCTTTGTGTACGTTTAATTAATATTTAAGGAAAGGAAACACCCATCAATACAATTTAATACCATAATTAAATACATCCTGCTCAAACTCATTTTTCAAATAAATTTTTCATAAGTGTCATAAGTGTTGATCGATGGATCATTCGGTTAATAATTCCATTCAAAGTGATGCGAGTCTGCATAATATAATTATTGTTTTAGTAATTACAAATATAGACCTCATGAAATTTTAATATACATCTCGACTGCATGGTGGAAAAGCTCATTGTCATTATTATAACCGTATTATTTATTAGTATATTGAAAATATGTATTGGCTACAGTAGAATATCATTATTTGCCATAACGTTTGTAAGTGACTTGTGACAGGTCAGTGTTTTTCACCGGGTACTCCGGTTTCCTCCACTAATAAAACTGACCGCCACGATATAACTGAAATAGTGTTGAAAGTGGACTTAAACACCATAACTCTTAACCCATTATTTGCCATAATTTGCTATGATTTCAAATTTGGTATGCGATGCAGATGTGATGTTGCATGTTTGCATGGTCCATCTATGTGTGCATATAAGGAGAGCTTGAAGATACTAATGGGGTAATCAGAATCCGTACATTGAGGATTGACAGGCAATACAATGACCAAAAGACAACAGGACAAACATCGATCTACAAAGCACTACACAGAAAACCAAAGATCCGGCAACACGAACCCTATTAAATATCGGGGGTGAGTTCATGTGCTCTGGAAGGGTAAGCAGTTCTTTCATGCTCCACTAGTGGCACATGCTGACCATTCCACTCACTGGTTCACGAATACCCCATTTATTACTGAGAGAAGCTCTATAGATACTCATTAAACGTGTTGATTCACGGACAGCAATGCTAGACCTTCTGATTTCCATACTTTTCGTTAACGTTCTGAGACATTCCAGCATACTATTAGCTTGCCAATGGGTAGGTATTTTGCACAATTGCTTTTCGACATGTTTTTATATTCGTATGAAGCTAAAGCGAACTTTGCTCAAAGATTCCCGAACGACAATATCTAAATATTATGTGTATCATTTGATTTAATTTTCGATATATAGATGATGTCTAAATTGAGTAACAACTTATGTCGGTTATATCCCAGTCAACTAATAAATTTACATATTTATATTATTGTTGGTTCTTAATAACAACAAAAGACTAATATAATTTCTTACATTTTAATAGGAATTGGATCTGGTTTCATGAGATATGTTATACTCATTGTAGTATTGGAATATTTTTCAACAAAACGAGTAAAAGCCTTGATAATTACAAATATTGGAACTACTTTTGTAAACTTTTCCTTCACAATGCTACTAGAAATTAAAGTAGATTATCCACAAATTATTATACCTTGGCGGGAAGCATTTAGGTATCAAGGAATGTTCATGGTTGGAGCTGTTATTGCTAGCGGAATAATACGTACATTGGATTTAGAACCGGAACCGGATGTTAAAAGAGTGCAACGTCATCATCATCATCATCAACAGTATTCTGATTTTTCTCCAAAGGATTGGAAAGGCTTATTGAAAGACATTACATTTTATTTGTATGCTTTTTTCTTCCTTTTATATGATTTTGGTGAGTAAAATGTTCTCTTGTAAGATTTACACACACATGCACGTATTTTTAACTTCCTCCATATTTATTTTGCAAACATTTATGTATGGTACAGTTATTGCATAATGTATGTACATCTTTACTTTGAGTTGACAGCTGTTTCCATAATAGTGTCAGCATAAGTTTTAAGATATCAAAGAAGTAATCAAATGCCGTAAATTGAAGGACAGAAAATAAAAGTGAAAAGAACCACAATGACAAACAATGAACAACAAACATATTAACGATTTAGCAGGACGAACCCCACAAAAACCCGGGGGTGAACGCAAGGTGCTCCGGGAAAGTTGACAGTACCTGCTCCACAAGTAGCAACTTATAAAATTATGTCTATATAGATAGAACGACTATCAACATGGAGGATGGTGGTTTTTGTTATGAGATGCATTTTTATATTGTATTCCATTCCTGACAACGAGTGAAATATTTCATATAAGAATCAAATATATAAAAGATACAAATATTTCTCGAGAAGTTGTACAAAAATATGATTATTCATTTATATTTTTTCCTAAAGTATAGCTTCCATGAATTATTTTAAGTAGAGCCTCATTTTCTAGAAAACATATCTGTCGTTCCATTAGTATACTCGGAAGTAATATTTTGCGATGTTGGTAGAAGCGTTTACCGTTATTTCTTCTGATATTCGTAAATATTTGTATTTGGATATTTCGAAGTAAAATGATCGGTTTGTGTGACCACCAAGCATCCATGTTTGTCTTGATTAGGTGGGCAACATGGTGGGTGTCTTATAAGAGACAGGGAATGCTTACCCTTCGCGAGCTCGTGGGTTCATCCTCGGCTTTGTAGTGGGGTCCATGTTCCTCATCTTTTTGATTTTCAGTGTTTGTGTGCTTTGTTTTGTCATCGTCATGTGTTTTGTGTGCCCAATGTTGTTGCCAGTGTCTCTGGATTATCCAGTCTTGATTATTTCTTCGCTTTTCGAATCCTGCACAGGCGAGGTGTACTCGATAGAACATTATGTGATAAAATTTGTCAGTGATTTGCAGCAGGTTGGTGGTTTTCTCCGGGTACTCCGGTTTCCTCCACCAATAAAACTGACTGCCACGATATAGCTGAAATATTGATAAAAGTGGCGTTAATCACCATAACCCTTACCCCAAACACTTCAGTTTTCTCTAACGTTTATTTGTATATTCGTAACAATACACTCCTGTCTGTCGATATTAAAACTGCAAATAATATAAGAGTACACCATAACCATCTGGCATGTACATTTGGTGGAGAACGTATTTTAATTACCAATATGAAATAATAATAACATTGTCATATCAACATAGGTAAGTGTACAGGAAAGTAATACCACATTAAATTAGATATTGACAAAACACGAAGATTTCCAATTATTTCATTTCATTTGGGATATGTTTTGCAATTCAATTAAATAATTGCATGAATGTGGTCCATGTTTTATTGTATATGAAATTAATGTAAAAGTTCGTTAAGAAAATAACCCGGAATCTTCATAATATAATGACAGCCGTTGTTTCGTCTGAAACACAAGTATATTTAAATACATAAATATTTAATATTTAATTGTTTCTATTGAACATCAATATAATTTATTTTGTCTGATATACCAGTTAAGCAATCAAGTGAAACGATATGGAACGTTACAGTTGGGGTCAGCCAGAAGTGAAGCATTAAAAATTGAAATTCACATCTACTTCACTACGTAGATACTGGATTCTTTGATTATTATTATACGATGTAGCAGTATTTCTGCCAATTTCTTGTTGTATGTAAAACTTCCAAAATTATTTTTGCACCTAATAAATAAAAACTTTACAACCATTGGGATATCCCGTGTACATTCCGAGTAGCATGCATGTAAGTTGTACTAACTTTTAGGTCTTACAGGGATATATCCATCCTCAAGTTTTGTACTTTGTGCAATATGTAGAAATGTGTCAAGCGCAAAAATCGTCCTCTATGCTATCTCTTGTTGTGAATAAACTTAACAAAAAACCGAAGGGGCAATTACGAATCGACAATCCAGAAACGAAAACAAACCAAACAAGAAACACAAAAATAAACTAAAAGCGAGCAACACAGACCAAACCAAAATAATACGGGGTTGAAACCAGGTGTTCGCCAGAGGTAAACTATTTCTGTTTGATTCATGCGCATGAAATAACACATGTAATCCTAACTAAAGATTAGTTTGTTGGGAGTTATCGCGTTCAATGGTACTATTTGTCGACTATTTAGTATCTCCCATCCTACATATGGAAATCAACACGTCTCTCCGTGATAGTCAACGTTTGATACGATTTATTGTTTTTAAATTTGTCCCCGTCATATATCATTAATATAGACGAAAAACGCTTACTTGTACTTCAAACAGACATTACAAATGAAGACAAAGCCATCCGCAAAAAACATACAGTTCATTTTTCGATGGGGTCTGTGTTGCTGGTCTTTTTACTTTTTTGTGTAAATTATGTTTTGTTTGTCTTCGTTCTGTGTCTTGTATACCCAACGTTGCCAGTGTCTCTGCATTGTCCATTCTTGATTGCCGCTTCGGGTTTCTCTAATGTTGGTATACTACGATTAATACAAATATTGTTCTATATTTTTCTTTGTTATATAGCTGAACACCTTCCTGCTGTTGGAGACATCACAAAAAACCAATCGTGGGCATTTGATTCTGATCAGATTAAGACTACACAGTTTGTTCCCCATATGGGATTTATTTGTGCCTCATTACCTATGTTTTTCTGGAAAAACCAGTCCTTATCTAATATATTAGCGGTTCTTGGACCAATTAATTTTATCGCCGGACTCGCAACTTGTGTTATTCTTCCATATACAGATTTTGGTTTGATAGTATTTTACGGAATAATCTTCGCAGTTGCTAAACGTAAGTATGACGTCATAACAGGTATTATCTGCCTTGTGTAGAAAAATACTTTTTCTACGTAATGTAACTGAAAATATTAAATATATTGAACTCGTGCAGCGTAACTACAACACCACTACTAAACACAACTATTTTTAGATGCGATATAAATGTGTGTACAACATATGCAAACACTATACTACTGATAAAGTGAAAAAGAAGAAATACCACTCTGCCGCAATCGTTCCAAATTCAGTCGAAAAATGGTAGAAAGAGGCAAAATCTATTCCCTAACACATATACAAATCTGCTCACATTCCTGAGTTGGTACACACACTTAAATAAAAAGTGGCGGTGTTCAACGAGTGTTATGGGCCCAAACCCCATCTTATCGACGATACTAATGGTCTTATTCACAAAAGATATGGCAAAGGATTAGCTAGATGTTCGCCAATTGGCATTATGTTGGATAATTTCAAAAGACGTCATTTCCCTTTTACACACATACACACACTGACCGGTTTATCACGCCACGGTATTTAATCATTATTTTTTTTTATATAAGGAACTTATATCAAACTCTCTGTTTTATGTACTAATTGAACTATGAAAGTGTAAACCAGGGATTCCACGACTTGTTGGAAATTAGTACTATACCTCAAGAACATAATTGCCATTTGTTACTTTGCTAGTGTTTATGTAGATACATATTCATATTCAAGTTTATTGTGTATTACTATATCAAAAGTCAACACCGTGTTTTCCGTAACTTATGTTTATATGCAATATGTTATTGGTAACAGAGTTCACCATGTTGTCAATTATTTATGTATATTTACATGCAGATTGTATTATGTGGATGATGTTAGATGTGATTCCGGATGAATTTGGTAGAAATAACACTCGGATTACTCTGGGTATTATTAGTTTTATAGCAGGTGCTTGTGATGTGGGGTCTGCCTATGCAAAAGGTTAGTTTTAAATATATTTACTTTGGTCGTTGCTTTTTCTTACAAATGAAATTTTATTCTGAATATTTGTACTGATAATTACGAACCCGGTAAATATTAATATAAAACTCAAACAAACTAAATATGCAAAATTATTGTTTAATTGACATAAGAATTATTTCACCGGATTTTAGATCCAGAGTTTACGACATTAAAATAATTAGTAAATCAATAACTTGATAACACTGTATTAGTAATATGTGTTCGTCATGAGTACTTAGTAGTGGATAAATCATCAAAGAATATATTTGTTAAGTACCTGGTAACACTGATGCTAAACAGATGATCGTAGCTGAATTTACGATCATCCCAGGGCGGCGGCACCAAATTGAGTGAAATCGTTTTCCCCCCCATTTTTCTCGGTTTTCTAAACGTTTTGATAAACGCACAAAACATCAACTATACGATCTTTACAATTCAATTGTGAACTTACACGTATTAAGTACTAATCTGAACCTGCAAGTCAAAGAAAATGTTGGGGTAAAATTTGAAGATAAACCACCGGGTTTTCATGTTAAAGAAAACAATTCCGGCTCGGAAAAAACATAACACACCCCGAGAAGTTAACTGATATGTCCCTTACACAAATTACAAGCGACGTTAAACAAAATTTCCGAGAATTCATTTATCTGTTCATACATGTATGAAATGGACGTAAATATTACGTTTTTCTGTTAATATACAACGCAAAGGTAAAATCATGCAAACATACCAAATAAGTAAATAAGAAAATAAGTAGGTGTCTTCAAACACATCTGCATTTTATTTTTTACAGAGTCAGCAGAGAGTTACGTAGAAGAACCTACAGAAAAATATAAAGCTGTCTTTATATTATCTGGTGCTCTCGTCATGGTGTCAGGTGTTTTTGGAATATTTATTAGATGTTTAATAGTCCTGCATAAAGACCCAGATAGTCGAAGACAAACTGATGAAATTTAACAACATTTAAAGATATTTATGCAAATATTGGCAACAACGATATGGATGCTCAATACGATTATGTATATGGAGTTTATTTTGGTGCGGATTCAGACAAGGTGTATCTTTTGGCGATTCCTTCTACAAAGTTGGCTGACGGTCGTCTGATGTTAAACTAGACAACACTATTTTCTTTATAACAATTAACATCGTCTAGTTACTAATTCAGAGGAGCATATAGTGGACTTTGTACCATTGGACGCTACCCTGAACCCGATTGGGACCTTAGCCTCTCATCTAAAAAATGTTGTCCCCATCTAACAGAAAATACTGCATCGTGCGCCGTTATTATAGATAAACAATATACAAATACAACGGTTATCCTTCTGTGGACGTTCAATTGTCGAATAAATCCATACCGTATACCACAAATGAATAATTAAATTTTTAATATGACGGCCTATATATCGTCAACCAGTATATGTCGGTTTATTACATACTTAGTTCAAATAAAGGCATTTTTGTATGACCAATATGACCGGAGGTAAACTGTCCATATGTTCACACCCCGGGAAAATAACCGGTTATTGGATTACTACAAGATCATTTCCATATCGAGGCCCATGTTGCCCGGGCCAAGATGGGCCTTGACTTCGTCTCAGGCCAATATGGGTGTCTCTTTGCTAGATGTTGGAAGTATGTAATAAATAGTTTAATACATGGGCATTTCCATATTGGCCTGGTTATCATCCCTCGATCCATATTGACACTCGACTCTGTCTCGGGCCAATATGGGGGTCTCGGGATGATCACCAGGCCAATATGGAAATGCCCATGTATTAATCTATATATATATATCTACCTTTAGCACCTGCGCACTCAAATTATCGATTGGAAACAAGAAAACATAATTTAAAAAGTTTTTGTAATGAATAAAAGCCTACAAGGCCGTTTCCGTGAGGTCATACACAACAACTACACATTATATTACTTCGTTTACATGTATACACAAATATGCGATGAAAACGCACTCATCTGGGATTTTCCCCGACGGATGTTCCGGCCACCTCCCACGTGAAATTTTGACGACGTAAACAACCAATATTCGTATTCATATGTGAAGGGGGCTAAACGGAACAGCCGGTGTGTGGCGGATTCTAAGGTCGCCTAGGCCAGTAGGGTCATAAAAACTACCGTATTTGTCATATTAGAAAAGAAATAATTCATGGCAGCGTAGCTTTGTGTACATTTATCCATGGGTTGGGCATTTATATTCATATTTCATAAATAATGGAATATAAATGCCCAACCCATGGTTAAATGAGCACAAATCTACGGCTGCCATTATTTATTTCTTAAATCTAAAAGGTGTACAACAACACCAAAATAGAAACCAAAATCTGCAGGTAAAATAAATTAAATATTTCGCATCATAGATATATATAAGATTTTAGAACATGTAAATAAGAAATATTGACAGTAGTAATACCGTATCACGTATCACATAAATAAATGTGCTGCATATATTTTGTGCAAAAACCAATACTGGCATGAACTGTGGGTAATGTAGTTATGACAATATTTGTTTTCTAGTCAGACATCGATGTGAACACAATATAAAAATATATAATTTTTACCTTACTTAACCTACTTTGCTTAGAGTACGATCGAAGTCAAAAGTCACACATATGATATTAACTGCCTTTCGTTATCTTTTACCCGTTTTAGGGGCCTATCACCACTAATGTTGTGAGTTCGAATCCTGCTACGGCGAGGTGTACTCGATACAACATTATGTGATAAAGTCAGTGATTTTCTCCGGGTACTCCGGTTTCCTCCACCAACAAAATTGCCAGCCACGATCCACCTGAAATATTGTTGAAAGTGGCGTTAAACACCATAACCATGACGGTAAAACCCTTTTACCCATTTCAGACCTCGCAATTATGTATCGAACCAAACAGATTATTATTTTCTTTTTTGTTGAATAACATGAAATGATAGATCTGTTGTACAATTTGATTTGTCATAATAAACGTTAGGAAAATACGAAAAAGAATCCAAAGACATATGTAACATTGGGGGCGAGACACACGAGAAGAAAATAAAAAAACACGGGAATCTAAAAGTATGAGCAGCACGGTTCCCACAAACAAACCGGTTGTGAACCCAGTGCTTGAAATCTTCATCCTGATCATCTTGAGAACTTTTGATGGTCCACATAAAAGATTTCTTTTTGGGTCTAATTTGCTGTCCAGTATGATTGATACTGAACCTTTTAGCTTAGGTTTTCCTATCATATGATGTACTCGACTAACATAATACTAATGTGTTGCTTGAAATGAAACTATAGGATTCGACATTCAATATTGCGGCAATATGATATACTAGTCAACAAAAGAAACGATGCAAGGGTTTGATGCTCTATATTTTTTACATAGAGAAAACAAATCGTATAATATAGAAGCATATGGGCATAGCAAATAAGGCAATATCAACAAAATTTCTCAACATCATTATCAGAACAAATCATGGAGACAGAAGAAATTGTAGTGCAGTATGGAGGTTTACGTAGTTCAATAACGTGTGTGTGACCACCTCTTGCAGCAACAACAGCTTCGCATCTCCGACGCATAAAACCAATCAATCGTTGGATAAAGGATTGTGGGATGTTGTTCCACTCGTGCACAAGTGCGTCATGCAGCTCCTGTAGTGTTTCCGGTGGATTTTGACGATGGCGAACACGTCTACCGAGTTCATCCCATAAATGTTCAATTGGGGACAGATCCGGTAAAAATGCCGGCCAAGGAAGAACACGGATGTGATTCTGGTTCAGAAAGTCTTGACAAACATGAGCCACGTAACATCTTGCATTGTTGAAAGACGTGATCAAAGTTTCGCTGTTGCAGAAAGGACAGAACGATAGTATCAAGAATATCGTCTGTAATTTACGGCATTAAATGTTCCTTGAACAATTTTGGGCTGAGCGCTACCATCATGATAAATTCCAGCCCAGACCATAACTTTTCCGCCTCCAAAACGGTCGGTCTCGTACACACACTGGTCCGTAAAACTTTCCCCACGCCTGCGATACACACGATAACGTCCATCGCTAAGACGAAGTGAAAATCGAGATTCATCACTAAAAAGGATGTGTTGCCAGGTGTGAAGCCTCCAACGACAATACATTAGCCTTGGAATGGTTATTCTAGAAACACATTAAAGTTGTCTGCAACGGCCTGATGAGTCATTCCAGCCTGAACCATACCCACCACTCGTTCACGGTCATTTTGATGGAGCTGTGGCATCGATGTTCTTGTGTAAATTCTAATTTTCAGAATGGCAAATTGTTTACTTTTGTTGACAGCACAATTAATGACCGCAGGTTATTTAAATGCCTAATTCGATCATCGCAAACTCGATCATGGGACGGAAAATTTTCTTTCCGGATGTTATTGTTTGTTTTGTGAGGATAAACGCGTTTTACGCAAACATTGACGTACAATTGTTTTGGTTTTAACACAAAATATTTTTTTTTAATCTTTGTATCGTTTCTTTTGTTGACTAGTATATAATAGAACAATGGAAGTGGACATATTAAAGAAATATGCATAGATAGAAATGGATTAGTAATCATACTAGCATCAGGTTTTTTGTTAGTTTATTTTCTTATTCGACATGGTCGACTGTCACGGAATATCTCTCACAAATGACTACGAATATATTCCGTTTGTTGTAATCACAATCCGGTCCTTTTCACATTCATGACTTATCACCAGGTGCGTAGCAAGAGTAACACGACGGATTTCTAGTGGAGCAGGAACTGCTTACCTTCCCGCAGCACCTGAGTTCACCTCCCGATTTTAATGGTGTTCGTGTTGCTCAATCTTTAGTTTTCGGTTTCGTGCTTTGTCCTTTTGTCTTTTTTTCTTTTGGGTAATGTATTTTATATTCTTCTTCGATTTATGGCTTTTGATTATGCTTTTTTTTAAATATGAAAGACACTTATAGCAGAGGAGATTTACCATTGGCTTGTGTCATAAAATGTAAAACAAACAATACCACATCGTCAGAACAGTTGATCTTCGGCAAATCAGCAAAATTGGAGAAGATTTAATCTCCTTTCCACATGGATGAAAGTCTACTTTTCAGTTCATATCCCTTTCATGTAGCATTGAAATGTCGTTGTCACCGATCCCATCCAACCTTTATTTCAGTATACATGTATGTTTTCATATATTGCTGAATTTGTCATCGTCCTGAATATGCATGAAATATGTTCTGTCGGATAATAAGCAACCAACATTCGATCAATTCACTTGTTCAAGACTGTGTTTTCATTTTACAAGAAATAATTAACACCATTTATAATCAAATTGTCCTTACTCTTTCTTAAACACGATTTCAATCAATAATCGTTTATAATGCATTTAGATATTCATGACTCGGAATCTGTAGATTCTGATAATAAACGTTTATTTCGATTCCTGCTTCTTGACAATATTATATTTTGTTTTTTATTTAGCACTTCTAAAATTGTGAACCTCGCGAATCGTGTCCCATAGTCCCTTGGATCGTAGTATATACAAGCTTTAATCAAAATAATAAATTTACCATTTATATTTGCATTTCCATTGGTGATAAAACGGATGTTGCTTTAGACCATAGGACTCTTGCCCGGTTGATTCCCTGACATTGACCCTTGGAGAAATCGAAATCTACATATCATAATGATTTTGTTCAACAAAAGGTTTAGAGGAGTGCACAAAATTACTTATTTACCCAAATTATATTATGCTACATACTAGTCCCTCCTTATAGAGGACCAACCGCGTGAATTATCATTTGCATCCTAATATTACTATGCCCTCTACTAGCCCTTTCATAGAGAGGACGAACCTCGTGTATTATTATTTACAACTTCTATTCCTGAAGATCATTCCTATCAATTTTGGTTCCATCTTCCTTTTGATTGAAGAGTTTCGAGGAAGAAGATTAAAATGTGGAAAATGGTTAGATGTCAACGCCAAGTGATACTAAAAACTCGCTTTGCTTTTGGTGAAAACAATATAATTTGCTGCCTTACATTTGAATAAAAAGTAGGTCGGAATATTATATCGATGTTTAGGCTAATGAAATTAAAACTGCAAAAATATGTTTGACTATCTAGAGGAATATAAATAATTAAACTAATATGCATAGAGTTTTTGGGAAATTAATAACCATGATCGGATTTAGATGTTGAATTACCTAAACTGAAAACAAATACAAAACGATTAATGCTAATTACACGAGCAAACAAAATCATATCAATAATATTATATATATATTTAATTACACATCTGTCATTCTATAACTGATATCTTTGACAATATTTGTTAATTATATTTAGTTTTCTGTGTACTGTTTTGTAGATCGTTGTTTGTCCTTATGTTCTTTTTCTTTTGATTATTGTATTGTCTGTCCTTCTTCATTTACGGCTTCTGATTGCCCCTTTGGTATCTTCAAACTTTTGTTACCAACGTCTACTAGTGAAATTGTATACTTGCTGTACGGGAATCGTAGAAGCTGAAGGTGTAAATTGTATACTTCCTGTACGGGAATCGTAGAAGCTGAAGGTGTAAATTGTATACTTCCTGTACGGGAATCGTAGAAGCTGAAGGTGTAAATTGTATGCTTTCTGTACGGGAATCGTAGAAGCTGAAGGCGTAAATTCAACCAGAATAAATTTGGAGGGATACAAGATGCGTACAAGGAAGAGGAAATATTAGAATATTAGTTGTGAATGCAACTAACTATAAATAAACTTTATGTTATTTATTGAGTATAATGTAGAAACAACGTTATAAAATACGACATCAATTAAGTAATACATAATGCTGTTATTGACTGAGAAAAACAAGGTATATATATACTAGATGCGATATCAACGTTTTTATATTGTAATTATCAATATGTGTTTCCCATTCCGATAACTCTTCTTTTTAATTGTATAAATCTAAAATCAGCCATTGAACAGTTTTGGTGTTTATTGATAATAAACAAATGCAAGAATGAATACATGACTTGGTTAAACATTACGGAATATCTATGCCCGTTTGTCGTATTTATTATCCTCATTTATTACTTCCCACCGGATTGTTTACCATGAGTAACACGACGGTTGCCACTAGAGGAGCAGGAACACATAAAAACTATCGCTATTCCCTCAATTAGCTTGCTCGTGTCCATTTTTACATCTTTACTAAATCAAAAGCAAATGACTGAAAATAATCTTTATTTTATAAACAGCTGGAACGATGGCATCTTTAATGTATACGGTAACATGTACAAAATACAGCGTTTAATCAGGTAGAACCCAACTGGGAACCCCTGGGTATAGAAATAAGCAATACTTTCTCCATTTTGGGTTACATCCCATCCAAAAGGAGCATCAACCCGGTTGGTCCAGAGGTATCAAACAGATCGGGAGAATCCCACTCTCCTTGCACATACAAAGGCAGCTTGTAGAAGCTACTAATGAGCAATAGTTTGTTCCGAATGGTCGAACCCATCCATTATCTACCCATCGTCTTGTGGCAATCAAAACATTTAACTAACGTTGTGAGTTCGAACCCCACTCAGCCGAGGTGTACTCGATGCAAAATTATGTGATAAAGTTTGAAAGTGACTTGCGGCTGATCGGTGTATTTCTCCGGGTAGTCCGGTTTCCTCCATCAATAAAAATGACCGTCACGATATAACTGAAATATTGTTGAAAGTGGCGTTAAATACCATATCCCCCTCAAAACATTTATTCGTAGGCCTACCATATGCCCCCTGTTTTGCCTACATGGTTTATTGTTTATAAGCGTCATGAATATAATTGAAATACTGATTATTTGTCTTTAAATAACAATCATTCCGATAGTGTTCAAATTGTGTGAGACCTGCATAGGTAGTGTAATGAATAGCATGCTCGGCTGGAGTGTGGTAGACCGTGGGTTATATCACCGATCGATTAAAACCAAATACTCTTAAATTGGTAGTTGTTGCTTCTCCGCTTAGCACGCAGCATTAAGAAGTAAGCACATAGACTGGTTGGCTCGGAATCAGGATAATGTGTCCGAATGGAGCGACATGGCTATCCGCGGACTGTTGCTTCAGTGAGATAACACTATATAACTAAACATGCAGCTAAGCGATTTGGTCTAGTACAAAGCGGATCTCATCATCATCATCTCATTGAAAATTAACCGTGACATAGCTGAAAACTGGCATTAAACTACATATCACTCACTATACCCACATAGGTGTTGTAATGGTTAGCATGATCGGCTCGAGTGTGGTAGATCGTGGGTAAGATCACCGTTCGGTTAAAGCCAATGACTATACAATTGGTATTTGCTGCTTCTCCTAAGCACAAAAACTGGTTGGCTCGGAATCAGAATAATGTGTCTGAGTGGAGCGACATGTCTACCCCCGGACTACTGTTGCTCAGGTGGGCTAGCACTATAAAAATCCAACTAGGAGTGTTAGTCTAGTACAGAGCAGACATCATCGTCATCTTCTCGTCATGATACTGCTGACATGGCGATCAACAATAATACTGCTGACATGGCGTTCAACAATAATACTGCTGACATGGCGTTCAACAATAATACTGCTGACATGGCGTTCAACAATAATACTGCTGACATGGCGTTCAACAATAATACTGCTGACATGGCGTTAAACAATAATACTGCTGACATGGCGTTCAACAATAATACTGCTGACATGGCGTTAAACAATAATACTGCTGACATGGCGTTCAAGAATAATACTGTTGACATGGCGTTAAACAATAATACTGCTGACATGGCGTTAAAAAATAATACTGCTGACATGGCGTTCAACAATAATACTGCTGACATGGCGTTAAACAATAATCACTCACTCACTCAGTGTGAGACATTTAAGGAATATTTGAAATCGTTGAACAGGTTATACGATATAACCTGGCTTGTGTCAGTTTACGCTTAATAAACCGCTATGAAAAGCGTAAACTGACCCAAACCAAGTTATGCAAGTATAACCTGTTCAACAATTTCAAATATTCCTTATAATTTAATTTCTACAACGAAATTTAATGATTCCTCGATTTTAATAACGTTTATTTCATGTGACTATTTCAATTTGTCTTTGGCGGACGAACACGTTGGTGACATTACAATACCAACCCAAGTTATCGAGTATAACCAAAATTTTCTCCAGCCAATCAGATTGAAATATTCAAATCAAATTAAATTATTCTAAGATATATGTACATTTATATGAACAGTGTGTGCAATCTCTGACATATATATTTATACATCTTGCATATATATATATATATAATTAACCGTTAGCTGACCTATGCCTGCAATATAACCATTATAATTAATTATAAATCTGATTTGTAACTAATTGTGGAGAACAGCGCTACCTATGGGATGTGATTAGAAAGTTATCGCGATGGAGAATAACGCTACATGTACCAATGTGAATCTCATTATTCTATATTTAATATTATCAAACAATCCGCGCTTTTCTTTCATCAGGTCGATAAAATCAATCTAGATATACAAATTAACTAAATAAAACAGTGGATTTATCTGAATAAATACAATTATGGCCACGGGTAGAAAGAAAGCATGTGCTCCCTTTATAGAGTTATGGTTATGGTGTTTAACGCCACTTTCAACAATATTTCTGTTATATCGTGGCGGTGGAGGAAATCGAAGTACCCGGAGAATATAATCGACATGCCATAAGTGACTGATAAACTTTATCACATAATGTTGTATCAAGTACGCCTCATCCGAGCGGGATTCGAACTCACAATGTTAGTAGTGATAGGCATTGATTTGCATAGGTAGTTATAAATCCAACTACCATACGGTCATGGCCACGACTGTAATATTTTGTTTATTAGTTGATGCATCTTTTTCTATGTAAATAGGAATAAATTATTTATTGATTACTTATCACTTTAAATGACAGTAGATAATAAAACAAATTAAAACAATATTAAGTTTTTATTACATATATAAAATATTGATTAATAACAAACATTACAATCAGTTTAGGTTTTACCTCTGTAAAGTTGTGTTAATATTCATGAACACTTTAGGGAGGATTAACTGTTTCAATTGTCATAATGTTGCTGTTAATGACACCATATCTGTTTGTTATTTCTTATCATTTCCTTTGTAAGATGTATGACACCAGTTAAAGGGTCAATTATCAATTAGTGTATTCCAACTGGTCCAGGACACGTATTGATCCAGTAATATATATTTCATAGTTGTCCAATGACTATGGAAGGACGGTGTAAGAATCAGGCTTTTATGCGTGCAAGTAAAAATTTAAATAAAACAGTAATTTCACACAGTAAATTGTGCAGCAATATCTTCTCAGTAGATTCAATTCCAAGCGACCAGAAAGTCAACACAAATTAGATACCGGTAATAGGAAGCTACTTTTCAGTTCCAATTTCATAATTGATTGATTGGTGTTTAACGCCAACTTTAGCAATATTTCAGCTAACTTGTGGCGTAGTTCCAATTTCAAATATATCCAATCAGACCAAATTTAAGTACGTTTTTATGTTAAACCATTGTATAAATTAAATGCACCACACAATGATTCATATATTCACAACCTCAAAAGCATTATCTCTATCAATATCAAGCTTTTCCCTTCTGTTGCACGGTATATTTTGCAATGTGTCTACCATCAAGCATCACCTGTTTCACTTACAGATATGTTAAGTCTTCATCTGGAATAATAAACAATATACATGATTTATATACAGGGATTTGGTGCACAATACAAAAATGTAGTAGTTTATAGTGTAATGATTAGTCTTATCATGTTCAACATCCCTTTCAACAATATTTCAGCTATATCGTGGCAGTCAGTTTTCTTGGTGGAGGAAACCGGAGTACCAAGAGGAAACTAGCAACATGTCGCAAGTCATTGACAAACTTTATCACATAATGTTGTATCGAGTACACATTACATAGGCGGGATTCGAACCCACAACGATAGTGGTGATAGACAATTAAAGGTTAATTTATTGTCACATTCAGTAAGTGGAACGCCATGGGAAGATGTATCGAAACCTGAACAAAGTAGGTGGATATTGTGATGTGAGCTGACATTATTGGTGTTAGGGTTATGCTTAGAGGTCAGAGGTCAACCACATTAACCAAACAGCCACCAATGCTACCCTATGTCAATCGGGAAAGAAACAATACAAAATATTGGAAAATAGTGTGTGTGTATGTATGTGCATGGACATGCGCAAATAATCTTCTGCATGTTTAAATAATTTTAGTTCATTTTTTAAAGTAACTTTTACTGCTATTGGTTTGACATTATATGCTATATCAGTTACATTTTAAAGTTGCAACCTACCACGCAAAAATATAGTTTTCTTGTGTACGGCAGATGTTCAATTATACTATATATTTGATAGTTCGAGTGAAATAACTTAGCAATCTGTTTGTGGATAAAACAAGTTCTATTATTCAAATGCTGGTTATGAATAAGATGTTCGAGTTTTGAGCAGCATATTGTTTGTCCTTTTTCTTTTGACCATTATGTTGCCTGTCCTTCCTCGATTTACGGATTCGGATTACTCCTTAGGTATCGTCAAACTCTTCTTAGTATCAGCCATAAATATATATAATGTAATTGTAGTTCTATGTATTGCAATCATACCTGGTATACTAGATAGACTATCAACATCAGAGATGGCATTATATTTAACAGTCAAGTTTATATTAGTTATCTTTCCTTCCTCAGAGAGCTTATTATTTGGTATCACATGATTTCTGAAAAAGGAAATAATCAATTAGATCAGTTCATGTGTAGTCATGGTTATAAACAACAAAACAAGTCGATATTTATCCTAGTTTCTCCAATGTCCTTTTGTCCTTTTTCTTTTGGCCATTGTGTTGTCTGTCCTTCTTTGACTTACGGATTCTGATTACCCCTTTGATATCGTCAAACTCTTCCATGCCAACGAAATATCATAGGTATGCAAAACAAAGAAAGATTTAACTTCGTCTGTGTTTGTTTAAGAATTCTTAATTAACCAATTAGGGTTATGGTTATGTTGTTTAACGCCACTCTCAACAATATTCTAGCTATATCGGTGTGGTCAGTTTTACTGTTAGGGAAAACCGCAGTACGCTGAGAAAACTACCGACCTGCCGCAAGTCACTGACAAACTTTATCACATACATTGAGTACACCTCGCCATGAACGGGGTTGGAACTCACAACTTTAGAGGTGATAGGAACTGATTACACAGGTAGTTGTAAATCCAACTACCATAGATCAAACCACGACGTCGCCCATAATTAACCAAAGTTTCATTATATTATGATACTTATCAAAGTAAACAATATTAATTAAGTTTAGCAGATGCTCATTTTTATACTTAACTTCGTCCTTGGATCTCCATCCACAACATTTGGAACAACAGTTTTTAATATCAGAAATGCAAAATCAGGTAAAATGTCACTTTCTACGATTTTGATATTTGATTTTGGAAGTGTTCCAGTGTTCAGTTTATGTCTAAATCGACTGTCAATTCTAGCTACGGTTTCTGATGCACAAAAATGGTAAACCCTTTGCAATAACATCTAACATCTAATATTTAATGACTGGGCATGTCTTAATTAGCATCAATTAATACCATGGTCCTGTGCCAAAAGGAGACCATCGTAATCGTGATCGTATGGTAGTTGGATTTAAAACCACTTGTATGTGCCTAGCACCACTAACGTTGTGAGCTAGAATCCCATTCATGGTGAGGTGTACTAGATACAACATTATGTGATAAAGTTTGTCATTGACTTGCGACAGGTCGGTGGTTTTCTCCGGGTACTCCGGTTTCCTCCACCATTTAATCTGACCGCCACGATATAGCTTACATATTGTTGAGAGTGGCGTTAAACACCAAAAACCAAACATTTAGGAGTATGAAATATTACAATAGATCATTACAGCTATTACAGTCAGCTATCACAATAAACATTGTTGTACTCAATTAACAGTAGTATAAAGGGTGCAAATAATTACTACAATGTATATGTGTGATTAATATCTCGGGGATACATTGCGCGATTTGCGTTTAAAAACGTTCGACCAGGGGTTATTGTTGTGCATTGTATTGAAAGGAACCTTATTGAAAATCTCCTTAACTTTTCCACTAATACTAATTCATTTCTATTTATCTCTATTGACCTGTTTATGCATGAAAGCATTTTGTTGTGTATTTAAACACTTACATGCTGTTATAATCAGGAGGAGGATTCTGGAATTTTGTGGTATCTGGTGGTCCAAGATAGACCCCGCCAAACTCTTCCTGCTCATCATACGATGACCGTCTAATCTGTGTCATTCTAATGTTCTGTCCTTTTCTACGAAAACACATTTCCATTAGTTTTATTTATTGTTAATTTACCAACAATAGAGAGATGGTGATTGTAGCTTAACGCCAAATAAGCAACATTTCAGCTATATCATGGTGAAGTTCGATGAGATTATGTATGCTTTGTACAAGACCAACACTTTCAGCTGGATTTTATGGTGTTAGCTCACTGAAACAACCATCCGCGGGTAGACATGTTCCTCCACCTTACAGACAAATAACTCTTCACACTCGAGTAAATCAACTGTTCAAATCTCTTATATTTTGGTCGAATGAAAAACTTATTTCATTCGTAAATAATAAATATATGCATGTGTGTTTGTAATCTAAAAAAAATAACAACTTAACTTTTGTAACTAATTGCATGTGTGTTTGTAATCTAAAAAAAATAACAACTTAACTTTTGTAACTAAATAGGTCATTTCCATGACAACCTTTACATATTTGCTTAGTATAATGCTTAATTAATTTATGCTTACTAGTTTTCCGGCATGATTCCACCAATAAAACTGACAGCCATGATATAACTGAAATATTGTTGAAAGTGGCGCTAAATTCCATAACCCTAACCCTACCTATTTCCATCATGAATATCACTGAATTATTTATGTTTAAGAATCTTGATTCAACTTACATTTCGGTTATTGATTCATGAAGATTTAAATTCTGTACATTATCAGGGATTGTTACTCTAAAAAATCAATTGTGTGTTTATATTCTCTGCACAAACACGACCGCCCGCACGTCCATGATAAATATAAATGTACATTAAATGGCCGGGTTAATGCAATAACAGAAAAAGTAAGCTTAATATGTTCATGAATACAATACAACTTGTCTAAACCGAACCTCCTTGGGACACGATGTTGTGTTCGGAATAGACAGGTGTTCGGTTTAGACAGGTTATATTGTACTGTAGCTACCTTAAGTCTGTTAATTCTATACTATCTGTGTTGGTAGTTTCAGAGCTCGTGACAGATTTCGGTGACATTAGCAACAGTCGTCTTCGAATTTGTGATGTATCGACAGACCAAGTATTAGTATACTCTGAACACGTGGACATGTCTTCTCCATCGTATGTAGATGAAACTAAATTGTAAATTATGGAGTGAATTCTTCAAAATTATCAAAAGTATTACTACTGGATTAGAAGTTTAGTCATTATTTTAGAAAATTAAGTAAGCATACAATGAATAAATGCAGATGACATCCTCACTTCTATCATCATTTACATCTTAGGCGAGATTTGATCATATACAAATGGCTTAACCCACCAGTTGTTATTGAAGTGCCTATACCAAACCCGGAACATAAGTCTTGAATATGCGTCTTAGGGTATCAATTTTGCCTCTAGATCCGTTTCTACAATTTTTCTAATAGAGGTTGGAACTGTTTCGCCGATGTGGTATTTTTCTAATAGAGTTTAGAACTGTTTTGACGGTGTGGTATTTTTCTAATAGAGTTTAGAACTGTTTTGACGGTATGGTATTTTTCTAATAGAGTTTAGAACTGTTTTGACGATGTGGTATTTTTCTAATAGAGTTTAGAACTGTTTTGACGGTGTGGTATTTTTCTAATAGAGTTTAGAACTGTTTTGACGGTGTGGTATTTTTCTAATAGAGTTTAGAACTGTTTTGACGGTGTGGTATTTTTCTAATAGAATTTTGAACTGTTTTGACGGTGTGGTATTTTTCTAATAGAGTTTTGAACTGTTTTGACGGTGTGGTATTTTTCTAATAGAGTTTTGAACTGTTTTGACGGTGTGGTATTTTGCTAATAGAGTTTTGAACTGTTTTGACGGTGTGGTATTTTTCTAATAGAGTTTAGAACTGTTTTGACGGTGTGGTATTTTTCTAATAGAGTTTAGAACTGTTTTGACGGTGTGGTATTTTTCTAATAGAGTTTTGAACTGTTTTGACGGTGTGGTATTTTTCTAATAGAGTTTTGAACTGTTATGACGGTGTGGTATTTTTCTAATAGAGTTTTGAACTGTTTTGACGGTGTGGTATTTTTCTAATAGAGTTTTGAACTGTTTTGACGGTGTGGTATTTTTCTAATAGAGTTTAGACCTGTTTTGACGGTGTGGTATTTTTCTAATAGAGTTTAGAACTGTTTTGACGGTGTGGTATTTTTCTAATAGAGTTTAGAACTGTTTTGACGGTGTGGTATTTTTCTAATAGAGTTTAGAACTGTTTTGACGGTATGGTATTTTTCTAATAGAGTTTAGAACTGTTTTGACGGTGTGGTATTTTTCTAATAGAGTTTAGAAATGTTTTGACGGTGTGGTATTTTCTAATAGAGTTTAGAACTGTTTTGACGGTGTGGTATTTTTCTAATAGAGTTTAGAACTGTTTTGACGGTGTGGTATTTTTCTAATAGAGTTTAGAACTGTTTTGACGGTGTGGTATTTTTCTAATAGAGTTTAGAACTGTTTTGACGGTGTGGTATTTTTCTAATAGAGTTTAGAACTGTTTTGACGGTGTGGTATTTTTCTAATAGAGTTTAGAACTGTTTTGACGGTATGGTATTTTTCTAATAGAGTTTAGAACTGTTTCGACGGTGTGGTATTTTTCTAATAGAGTTTAGAACTGTTTTGACGGTATGGTATTTTTCTAATAGAGTTTAGAACTGTTTCGACGGTGTGGTATTTTTCTAATAGAGTTTAGAACTGTTTTGACGGTATGGTATTTTTCTAATAGAGTTTTGAACTGTTTTGACGGTGTGGTATTTTTCTAATAGAGTTTAGAACTGTTTCGACGGTGTGGTATTTTTCTAATAGAGTTTAGAACTGTTTTGACGGTGTGGTATTTTTCTAATAGAGTTTAGAACTGTTTCGACGGTGTGGTATTTTTCTAATAGAGTTTAGAACTGTTTTGGCGGTGTGGTATTTTTCTAATAGAGTTTTGAACTGTTTCGACGGTGTGGTATTTTTCTAATAGAGTTTAGAACTGTTTTGACGGTATGGTATTTTTCTAATAGAGTTTAGAACTGTTTTGACGGTATGGTATTTTTCTAATAGAGTTTAGAACTGTTTTGACGGTGTGGTATTTTTCTAATAGAGCTTAGAACTGTTTTGACGGTGTGGTATTTTTCTAATAGAGTTTAGAACTGTTTCGACGGTGTGGTATTTTTCTAATAGAGTTTAGACCTGTTTTGACGGTGTGGTATTTTTCTAATAGAGTTTAGAACTGTTTTGACGGTGTGGTATTTTTCTAATAGAGTTTAGAACTGTTTCGACGGTGTGGTATTTTTCTAATAGAGTTTAGAACTGTTTTGACGGTGTGGTATTTTTCTAATAGAGTTTAGAACTGTTTTGACGGTGTGGTATTTTTGTTTTTCATTTTAGTTTAACCATGTCTCGTCTGTATAAATATCGGTAATTTTCAATATATATTGAACTTTAATCCCTTTATTTTGAAAATATCATAACAAATGACCCTAAACAAAGATGGCTATCCCATGCAAATGTGACTTATATAAATGTTGACTAAGCCTATTTGTCTGAATCGGAGTTGCTCAACTCTTAACCAGCAATGAAAATACATTATGCATTCTTAATAAACAACAATATAGTGTAACTTTAATCATTCTACATACTTCTGGAGATTTTAGTCGGCGAATCAGATATTTTCAGTGCAACAATTCTTTTCCGAGGTGTATCTTCTAGTTTATATTTTCCCATGCATAGGAACGCATCCGGATCTTCTCCAAGTTGCTCTAAAAGATTTCTAATTTCTGAGTGTTTCTAAAAAAATGTATTTATATTTAACATATTAATATTTCAGGCAGTTTCAGAGTGTAAATACAGAATATATTTGAGGGTTTTTTTTGTGACAAAAAGTTTGAATGCATTTATAGCAGTATATTGCTGCACATTAACATCAGTGAATCGTGTCACAAATAAAAACAAAATGTAGGACGAACTTGTTTTAAATGCGAATTGGTAATATATGGTACGTAATTGCGGCTGCTTTTGAGCATGGACTGCACATGGAGCGAAATTATTATAGTACGAAATATCATTATAAATGGTAATGGTATTATGCATACATGTTATCAACAAAATCCAACTGTAAATAAAGATTACTTTACCTGCTATATCACCAAACATTAATTGGTACGATATGCCATTGCCTACACCCGTAAATATGGAACGAATCGGTAGTGATTTTGTTACGAAATAGTTTTCATCATGGTATGAAATGGCTATGATACGAATTGATCTGCAAAGGATGAGTGTATTGCGGGAGAAAACTATAATCACTGTGACACTTAGTTTCGATCCGGTGATGTTGTTATGTAGCACAACATAAAACTACCAACGGTAGAACATATTCCTGACACATTCGAGACGACTGTCATAATAGTCAGACGACCTCAGTTTAGTTCCACTCAATCGGTCTCCAGCAAGAGATAAACTTTGAGATCTCCGAGGCTGGAGCGGTGACTCGTCTATTACATGACACCGTTTTGTCTTGTCGTGTCTCTATTTTAATCATGGACCGACCTGATCCGTCCCCTTTCTTCTCTTTCTGATTTATAAGTGTTACCAATGGCCCGGGTGGCTCAATGAGTTAGGTAATTGGATTACCTAGCAACTCATACAAGCCTATCACAAATACGGCGTGGGTTCGCGCCCGCCTTTGTAAATTACAAAAAGGGTGCACTCGACTCGCAGCTGCAAGTGATAAAACTTACCAATTCCTTGCCCATGGTCGGTGGTTCTCTCCGGGTACTCCGGCGTCTTCCACCATTAAAACTGGTCGCCATGATATAGCTGAAATATTGCCGAAAGTTTGGTTAAAACACCAAAAATCAATCAATTATAATGTGTACCTGTTTAATAATGTCTTTGTACTGCTGATTTAATTCTTCTACATCCTTTATCTGTTGTTGGAAAAGTGGACCATTTTCTTGTTTCTTTTTAACTTTCCTTTTAATTGTAGCTCTGATTCTTCTGTCGTCTCCTCGTGGGTCATCTTTTAATTCAATAATCTAAAATGATAGAAACATCAGGTAGACTACATACAATAATACTACAGACTGGATTTTACTTATTAAGAAAATGATCGTAACAAATACGAAAAACATGTAGCTTCCAATGATGGAATAGCAGCGAATATTTTATTAAAATTCAATATTTTTGTTTTGTTTCTCCATGTTTATGGTTGTTTTGTTATTTTTTTCTTTTATCCGGATTTCCATTTTTTTCGTTACTCCTTACATTTGTAGGCTAGTAAACATTCTTTATTGATTTATTCATTTTCTTGTTTTCTTTCATAAAAATATATCCCGAGAAAATATTTTGGAATAAATGAGTCATGTTGGATACCGATGTTGATTATACGTCTTGCAAAAGATACTAACCATATGTCTTATAAATAATGACTATCTGTCTTATAGATACTGACAAGAATTCTCATAATTTACGTACTATAAGATACTGGTGAGATGTCTTTTAAACAGATTACCAATACGTCCAAGTTAATGACAATGTGTCTGATTAGAGGATACACGATACACGATAGTGCTAGTATATCTTAAAATACAGTGACAATGAGGTATTTTATTACGTATTCTCAGCTAAATTTCTTACCTTTGGAACAAATACCAAGCATAATGTTATAGTTGTACAAGAGATTATTAACAGACTTAAGATGATAAATGCAGGATTTGGTTTGTCATTTATCACAAAAGATATGGCTGCTCCTGATAGACACATTATCACAACGTTATAGACACTCATACCAATGTACTTTGAATCATTGAGCGCTGAAATAGTCACATGCCGTGTATCCCACGCCAAAAAACATCCAAACACCTGCAAATGAAGTGTAAAAGAAAATTGACGATGCCTTCAGAACAGTTTAAATTCCAATTAAAAAATCGTAGCAACAGAACCACTTTTTCACCCATGCGAATACACGACAGCTTTGTACAAGAGACACTTAAATTAAAAGTGGCAGTGTTAAGCTTGCTTTATGGTGATTATCATAATGAATTATAAAAGCTATGTCTCACGAAATGAGAAATGTAAGAATGTTTTTTCTTGTTTTTCAATTATCCACTGACTTTGTAAATAAGGTCTTCAAGACGTACGTCATGTGTGAAGCTGTGTAAGCTTTCCATCCGACGCACACATTTTAAATGATGTTCGATAAATCGATCCCCAATGCCAAAATTAAGGTTTTATGTCTTAATTGCATTATGTAGTATACACCACAATTTCCAACACATTAATTATGACGGGTACGATGCATAGTACCTAAGAGATAGTAAAGTTTGTGTATGCATTAGGCATATATGTCGTAAATCTTTCTGGTAGACATTTCATACTACAAAAAGAAAGTTCTTTTTACTCTTTGGGCTTCAGCTGTGATGCTTTGTGTATTTATTGTTGTTCATGGTGAGGAGTACTCGATACAACATTATGTGATAAAGTTTCTCTGGTTCCCTCCACCTATAAAACTGCCGGCCACGATATAACTTAAATATTGTTGAAAGTGGCGTTAAACATTATAAACCAACCAACCGTCTATTTATTGTTTCAATTTTGTATTCTTCACAGGTGTTGAATTGTGTATCCAGATTGTGTTGTATTGGTGTGTTCCGTCTAATTGGTATGTGTGGTTCAATTGTAAAAAACATCTTTTCTTTTAAGTAATGTCATACAATTCAGGACTGATTATGTTTACTGTTACTTCTTAGTATGGTCTGAACATATACTATAGAATGGCTAAATTACAATCAAACATTTATTTATACTCCAGTTAATCAAAATAGTACAACATAGCATTATTCGTTTGACGAATAGACATATTTTGTTCAATTATTAGTTTTCTGTGCAGTGTTTGGTAGATAAGTGTTTATCTTTTGTCTTTTTGTCATTATATCGACATTCTCCCAATTACAACTTGATTTACCACTTTGGTATCTTCAAATTTTTCTGCCGATATAAAATTAATGAGGATAGTGATGTCATATATTCAAAAGTACATTTCTCATATTACACATGAACTTTCCGTTAGTAGATCAGAAAAAAGCATTCTTAATCATTCTATATCTTATAACGTCAGTATTACGCATATTAAGTACCTACCAACAATAATCCTTTATAAGCGTAAATAATTCCCATCCATATAGGCATATAACTACTGGCGCAATATTCTATTACTGGTATTACTTCATAATCACCCATGACCTGCAATATAAAATGGCGTCATTCTACATATGAGAAAGGTCTTATGTCGTATTTGAGTTTTTAGGGCAGACTTAATACGATTATTTACGTGCAACCTACTTTCCTGTTTTAATGGCATAAACATTCTTAATTTAACAGTAGTCTACATGTATATATGGCTATCATACAAGTTAACACGAAATGCAGAGTAAGTAAATCCTAAGACATTTTCGTTGAATGGAAATTTTGGATGGAAATAATCAATCCATTTGATATCATTGCCGCAATGCAAATAAGAAAACATCTGGAAAATAACATCCTGTGCGCCAAGTGACATCGAAGCGACAGAGATGCCCAGATGTGGCGTATTTCGTCAGTAGAGATGCCCAGGTGTGGCGTATTTCGTCAGTAGAGATGCCCAGGTGTGGCGTATTTCGTCAGTAAATGTGCCAGTCGAGTGCATGCTAGGGGTCGATTCATACTAATTTTCGGATATGAGTTATGCTCATTATTGAAAACCCTTCTGTGATTGTGATATATAGAACAGTTTCTTTGCATTAATTTGTGTCTTTACGTGTAATGTTGGATAATCTATCGTTCATTTACATTCATATCCTTTCTAACTAACAGTCTTCATTTATTTCCCATAGGACTACAATGTAGGTTACCCGATACAAATTAAAGTATTACTCACATATGAACTAAGATTCCTCGTGTCTTTGTATAAGGGATCTATTATCTGCCAAGTTGTCAGTATAATAGCATCTAGCAACACTAGAGTAAACACCATACAAAACAGTTTGTAATCATGAATAATCTGTTGTAAAAGAAAGCAATTGTTGTACAACACATAGCATCTAACAACACTAGAATGAACACCATAAAAACAGTTTGTAATCATGAATAATCTGTTGTAAAAGAAAGAAACTTGTTGTACCACATATAACATCTAACAACGCTAAAGTGAACACCATACAGAACAGTTTGTAGTCATGAATAATCTGTTGTAAAAGAAAGAAACTTGTTGTACCACATATAACATCTAACAACACTAGAATGAACACCATAAAAACAGTTTGTAATCATGAATAATCTGTTGTAAAAGAAAGAAACTTGTTGTACCACATATAACATCTAACAACGCTAAAGTGAACACCATACAGAACAGTTTGTAGTCATGAATAATCTGTTGTAAAAGAAAGAAACTTGTTGTACCACATATAACATCTAACAACGCTAAAGTGAACACCATACAGAACAGTTTGTAGTCATGAATAATCTGTTGTAAAAGAAAGAAACTTGTTGTACCACATATAACATCTAACAACGCTAAAGTGAACACCATACAGAACAGTTTGTAGTCATGAATAATCTGTTGTAAAAGAAAGAAACTTGTTGTACCACATATAACATCTAACAACGCTAAAGTGAACACCATACAGAACAGTTTGTAATCATGAATAATCTGTTGTAAAAGAAAGAAACTTGTTGTACCACATATAACATCTAACAACGCTAAAGTGAACACCATACAGAACAGTTTGTAATCATGAATAATCTGTTGTAAAGGAGAGAAACGTATAGTACAACATAGCATTATGCTTTACAGTATAACGACAATTGTATCAATGGTTCCGCTATATCGCGACGTTAGTTGTACTGGTGGCAGAAACCGAAGTATCCAGAAAAACGGCCGATCTTCCGAAAGTAACTGGTAAATTGAGAAAATATAAGATGCAGTTATGTCGAGTACACCTCACCGCTGGCTGGAGAACAATATGCCTACCCTGTTTGACATTATGAATTATATGTCATGAAAAATAAAATAATCTGTCGATATTTTCATACGCCAATAAAACAAATTATGCATAACGATGGACAAAATTCAACTTTACATAGATGTATATCTACAACACATGAATTAAAGAAACAAAAGTTGTGTTCCGGGGCGCCTGGGTTTATCTCCAGTTTTAAGTAGGGTTCGTATTGCTCAATCGTCAGTTTTCTGTGTACTGATCGTTGTTTGTCCTTTTTCTTTTAGCCATTGTGTAGTTTGGCCAAGAGAAATTTACGGATTCTGATCAGTCCTTTGTTATCTTAAAACTCGTCTTAAGAGTTCTGTGTAGTGTTTTCTATATCAAGTTTCGTCCTTTGCCCTTTTTCTTTTGACGGCTGCATTGTGTATCCTTCTTCGATTTACGGTTTCTAATAACGCATTTGGTATGCTAAAATGTTCTTACATTAGACAAAACTGAATGTATAGTACACAGTCATGCACACTAAATTAAATGTGTTTTCATAATGCAACACCTCTTTCAAGAACATAAGATGAAAAAGTGTAAAATGTTGAGAAATAATTTTCAAAATGTTGAAATTACGGTTTTTGAAATAAACATTTCAATTTACTTTTGATAAAATTTAAAATTCAGTTTATTACTTATTGTGACCTCGATCGAGTGTTTCTATTTGTTTTTCATTTACAAATTTGCCACAAAACCAAATAAAATCAACGTTTTGTATTTAAAAAGTTATTCTTAAAATATAGCATTGCAATGAGATAAGTAAATATGTAATTTTGCAAATGCTAATCAAAAGACATTGAAGATGTGATAGATGTAAATTACCTTTTTATTCAATTTAATGTTGGTGAAGATCGCATGTACTCGCCATGTTTTAGTAAACATTGCACCAAATGACAAAGAGAATCCAATAGCCAAAAACCAGGAACGTATCTGCAATACAAGTGAATAGCACTTTATTTCTTCATATTTACGACTACATTATTTCAGAAACGTGTCAAGCGCACACAATCAATTAGATATATACGTGTTTATATAACACAAAATATATTCATAGTATCTCTCTTATATTTGTAATTGTAAAAACTCTTTCGACTGCTACAACACGGAAAAGTCTGTATACATTAAACTCCAAGGAACGAGTCTTCTTCTATGATATTTTTGTATTTTGTTTTCTGCTTTCTTCTTCTGAAAATTAAAAATTACTCTCAACTTAAGACTTTTCCAACACCAGGTTTACGAATCTTACTTGTTTCGCTGAAATTGGTAGATTACTTAATATATTTGGCTTACGTCTTTATTTATCTACTTACTACATGTACGCATATTGATAATATTTTTCTTCGTTTTTTTTTTGCAATGCCTTTCGTCTGACCGCACATACTGAGGTTTCGTTTCTTTATATGTTTACAATATGAGTGAATGTTGTGTAAAGCGAAATGAGCTATAGTATGGTGAGAACAAGCTACAGTCAGTGATGATGCTAGCTTAGTACTAAATCAACACGCTAAGCTGACTTTTAATAGTGAAACAACAGCCCTGGGGTAGAATTGTCATTCCAGTCAGACACATTACCCTGGTTCCGAGACCAACAACATTTAGCCTTACTCCTTAATGATACTGGGTTATAGCAGAAACAGTAAACACAAATTTAATTGTCTGGTTTGAACCGACTGGGACTCGAACACGATATACCGCACTCGATGCGTGAACGCCAACAATTGCACCACCGATGTTGCTGTTTACAATGAATATCTACTTACCACGCATACAGATGATGAGTGTACTCTTCTATTACCATCTCCTTGAGATCCCAATAGATAAACACTGGCATAGGATACCATACATCCAATAATAATGATGTTATTCATATTTGGACTGGACATTTTTATATATCTGTACCAATTTTAATTAGTATGTAATATTTTAACAATATCTATATTCAATCCGATTTTCAAAAGCTACAATTGAATATCGTCAAAGGTGTATTATTTTATTAGCATATTATATTAAATTTTTTGTTTGTTTGTCCTTTTTTTGTACTTGAAATGTGTCAATATTTTTTTTTTCACTTTTAATATAATAAAAATAACATTGCCCAAAATGTTCTATTATTAGAACCAATATTTATAATTTCAGTGTTGAAATTGGGCGCGTTCTTATTGAAAGAAGTATATACATCACACACAAATACCCAACTACGTAATATTAAAATCACAGTTCGTTTATGTACGTATCATTATTGAAATAGCTGAATATTCTGTTGCGATTTGAGAATGTCGTAGTTAACAATACTTTCTGTTGTAATGATATATATCAAAATGTCACGCATTCCAGTTCAAGAAGAGTTTGAAGATACCAAAGGGGTAATTAAAATCCGTATGTCGATGAAGAACAGTCAACACAATGGCCAAAAGAAAAAGTACAAAAGGACAAACAACGATCTACAAAACATAAACATAAAACTAAAGATCGAGCAATACGAACCCCACTAAAAACCGGGGTGCTTGGGAAGGGTAAGCAGTTCCTGCTGCACTAGTGGCACCCGTCGTGTTAATCTACTTAACAAACCCGGTGATAAGTCATGAATTAGGAAGATATACATTTATACGTTATACATTTTTGCGATCTTTTACGTCTTAATGTCCCTTAAAACAAGTAATTGGCTTTCTGAATTGGTTGTGTCCTCCATGCAACATGTTTATTTGATTGATTTGATTTGATTTTTGGTGTTTTAACGCCATTTTCAGCAATATTTCAGCTATATCATGGCGGCCAGTTTTAGTGGTAGAAGAAGCCAGAGTATCCGGAGAGAACCACCGACCATGGGTAAGCAATTGGTAAACTTTATCAATTGCGGCTGCGAGTCGAGTTCACCCCTTTTTGTAATTTACAAAGCCGGGCGTGAACCCTCGTCGTATTGGTGATAGGCTTGGGCGAGTTGTTAGATAATCCATCTACCTAACTCATTGAGCCACCCGGGCCCTTGCAACATGTTTAAAGAAAAGCTCGATGCTATATTTTTCTTACCATTTTCAAGATTTATGAGAAATATTTTGTTTGATCGTACTAGTATCCGTCTCCCATGGTATGGTAAGTTCAGTTAAGCAATTGTGGGATAATATAGTGTCTACATCAGTGTCCTCTATATTGTCCAATCACATTTTTGTATTGCACTTTATAGACATATCATCTGTCTCCGGTAATAAATAAACTACATAACATATTTAAGTAATATCACTTGATTTTCAGACAAATTGTGCTAAATATTTCCTTTTAAAGGAGACTCCTGGGGAACAATATGTCTGATACAAGACAGACGGTTATTAGAATTCATTGTCTCCTTTGAATGTTAAATAGTTAACATACAATTGGAAAATTCCCAGTCGCCATCCAGTATCAGTTAATATACAATTGAAAAATGCAATAAATCTTCATTTGTAAAAAGTCGATTTATTGTAAACACAATGCTTGTTAGAAGAAATTTTAAACTTAAAATAGTAATGCAGCTATTAAAGTGTATATTTTGACTATGTTGATTTATATGGAAATGATATGGGAAATCACATGTTGCAGTGTTATTGTTATATATACATTAAAATGTCCTTATCAATATTTAAAGGGCTGTAACATAAAAATCACAAGAACAAAACAATATTCTCAATAATTCTGCATATGAAATGCATCTTATAGTGTTGCAGGAACGGCTTGTCCTTCCGCAGCACATGAGTTCACCTCCCGTTTTTTGTGTGGTTCGTGTAGCTCAATCTGTAGTGTTCATAGATCCCTTTTTGTTGGCCCTTTTTCCTTTGGTCATTGTATTATCTGTCCTTCGATTTACGGTTTCTGATACCCCCCTTTTTTTTTGGTACCTTTAACCTTTTTTAAACAAATTAAATTATACAAATGTTAAAGATTATGCATTTCATGTATCACAATTCCTGTTAAATTACATTTAAGAAACATTACTTTCTTATTTGAATCTGCTGTTGTTGAACAGTGATATATACCTGTGATGTCTAAAGAGTACGTTTATTCCCAGAAATACAACAGCAATTATTATTCCAATGCTTGCTATTACGCTTATACCAGAATAGATTACTGCAGACACTCGTAACATGTCCGTTCTGATTAAGTTCCTATCCATTGGTGGACCGATTCCTACAAACATATACAACATGAAGAGGTTGGTCACACTGTATGAATGAAACATGCATCCTCCTTCAAATTAAACAATATATAGTTTCCGTCTTGTCAATGGTCTGGATGAATTTGCTATGTGCCTGTTAACATAATTGAAATAAACGCATAAATTCGCACTTGCATTATATTTTAGTATGTAAAACATACCTTCACAAAATTCCATGTTACGAGTCTACAGACGATATGTGCTAGTCATAATTATAAGATGAACATTATTTTTGTTATTTGTATTTGTTTACGTATAGTGGTATCTAACACGTCTTGACTATCTGAGTAACATGACGGGTGTCTTATAAGAAGCAGGAACTTACCCTTCGCGAGCATCTGGATTCATCCCCGGTTTTTGGATGGGTCCTTGTTGCTCATCTTCTTCAGCTGCTTTTGTTTGTGTTCGTTCAAGGGAGAGAATAAGTGAACATATGTGTTGTAATCTCTTTGTTTAACGAGTGCCGTAGATCGTGAGTTCGAACCTCGGTCGGATTAATCCAAATACTCAAAAAATGGTTATGTGCTGCTTCTCCGCTTAGAAAGCAAAATTAATGAGTAAGAGCAAATACTGGTTCTTCTCTGGACCGTTTATGGTTTATGAGAATAAAGATGATTGGATTGGATTGGTTTACTCGGATTCAGAATAATGTGTCCGGTTGGAGTGACAGGTCTACACGCGGGTGCTTATTTCAGTGAGCTAGTACTATAAAAGTCCAACTAGGCGTGCTCGTCTTGTACAAAGCGGATATCATAATCATTACATCGAATTTAGCTTGTTCTCGCCATGATATAGTTGTTAAACAAGAATCACTCACTAAATTTAGCTTTAATAAGTGATGATGATGCTTATCTCTTTAGGTGACTTAGGGGCGTATTACATTTCCGATAATTTGAGAAGAAAAATGTGGTATTACGTTTCCGGCAATGTTTTTATTACGTTTCCGACAATTTTATTTTTTTACTTTTCCGACCATTTTAATTAACTCAGGTAGAAAATATTGATGTAACATACAAAATTTTAAATATTTTGGATTTTTCTCTCTCAGATTTTTAGTAATCTTAAATAAATCACAATAGTATTACTAGTAGCTCTCCTGAAGCGCGACTAAGAACTTACATGCGCACACACCCCTGAAGGACTTTTACTCAGAATTGAGTTATTCTTCAGTAACCATAGACATACAGATACAGATAGTACCGCTGAATTCTTTTCACCTCTTTTCATTGGGTATGTAAATTTTCATTTGTCCGCCGGTGTTGTTGAAGTGATATCTGTTCGAAGTACTTCTGGATTAAAATTGTTTGGTCGTATTCACATTTAGCTCGTCAACTACGAAAATAATTACATAAAAGTAGCATTATGTGTTCCGGGTTTATATGATTATGTCAACTGCATATTAAAATTATTATCATATATACCTGTCCATCTAATTTTATCACTTATTGTAAGTTCATCAATGTCTCTGTCGTACTCTCCTATTTCTATTAATTTCTTGTCTGGTCACAGTTGAAAAGACAAAAAACAAAAATGAATCCGATAACATTTCAACTATATGTTTAAAAATTATTTTAGATCTGAATGAATATATATTTGCTTTTTTCGAAGACTAATTGTCATATGAGTTTTGACAAGTTAATGGCGTGTATTCAGTTGTACAATTTTTTATTATACTGTACATCAATAAAATGAAATTAAAAATATCGCACAATTCTAAAAATCTAAGCAAAAAAATAGTAGAAATGAGGCCATCGACTTTCTTTTATACAACTAATATTATACATATGACAATTTGATTGATTGATTGATTTTTGTTTTGTTTTAGCGCCACTTTCAGCAATATTTCAGCTATATCATGGCGACCAGATTTAGTGGTGGAAGAAGACGGAGTACCTGGAGAGAACCACCGACCATAGGCAAGCAACACTTGCGGCTGCGAGTCGAGTACACCTTTTTTGTAATTTACAAAGCCGTGCGCGAATCCACGCCGTATTGGTGAGTGATAGTCTTGTATGAGTTGTTAGGTAATCCAACTACCTAACTCATTGAGCCACCCGGGCCCTCTATGACAATTTAATTTGTGTCTCACGAAATTAAACATATGTATAATGCTCAAGATTATAGCGGTTTTTATAATATCGTTGTTTTTCCGGTTATATGTGAGGGTTGGTATTTTACTCACATGTTGAAAGCGCTTCCATGATCCCATCATTTCACTATGAGCGAGGTTTCGATCCCTAAAACTAGTTTAACCCCGAGATGCGTTTGTTTAAAGTGTCTGTACTAAGCCAGTAATGCGAGCGGTGATGTGTTTGTGTGTTATTGGTCTCTTGCTACGATTTTGATATTTGATTTTGGCATTGTTCCCACAGTGGGTGGTGCTTTTTTTTACATTTTATTAGTGTAGTAGTATATGGTGAATTATTCATGTTTATTTGGTGTTGTCTTTTCTAATGAAAATAATTTTCATTGTATGATTATTTGAATTTTGTTGAACCGCATCGTTGGTGTGATAGTTAGGGTACTCGGCCTCGAATGCTGTAGATCGTGGGTTCGAACCCCGATCGGGTCAAACCAAAGACAATCATATTTATATTTGTTGCTTCTCCGTTAAACACGTATCATTAAGGAGAAAGAGCAAAGACTGGTTGGCTCTGAATCAGGATAGTGTGTCCGAGTGGGGCGACATGTCTAGCAACGGTCTGCTGTTTCAGTGAGCTAGCAAGTTATAAAATTCCAGCTAAGCGTGCTGGTCTAGCAAAACGAGAACATCATTATCATTTCATTGAAAATTAACTTGTTCTCGCCATGATATAGCTGAAAAATGCTGAGTTGGCGTTAAACAACAATCACTCACTCACTCATTGAATTGTTTTGTGTGTTATGAATATGCCTTCAACCCCTTAGGGGTAAAATTCAGTTACTGTAAAGAGTCATAATCTCGACTCTATGCTTACTATATTTACTCTGTGTGACATAGAATTTGTCATATGTATAATACTAAATAACAAAAAAACAGAGCTGATATCAGGATATTTTAGCGTAATTCAAATCAAGCCATTCTGCAATGTTAGTCAATTTCAATATTGTGTTTAATTTCCATTTATGTGACCCATTGGTTTTCATGCTCCAAAAGATTTCATATTATTTAGCTTTCAAATATTTTCGCTTTGAGTGTTATTCCAGAAACGCGTCGATCGCACTAATTTTTTTTTCTCTATCTTTTTTGTATTCTTCTTCTGTCAATTTGCAATTTTCTTAATACATAGCTTTGCTTCATGAACCATTACTTGTTAAATTAATGGGGAAATTGGACCTAAATTAATCGTGACAGGGCTTCAAACTGTTCACTAAGCACTCGATTAACTACCATGTTAAGCCGGATACAATATCCATTCCGTTGATTAAAGAATTCCTATGAGTCATTAAGTTACTGGTTAACTATTTAGTATTATTGGACAATTTGGAGTAATGCTTCTTTATGGCTGATTTATTACAGAGAATGTATTATAATCTTTCGTTTATTCAATTGCTGAATAATATAATAGTAGTGGGTAAGAGAATTGCTTCAAATAATAATTGTGTGGGGGAAAAGATAGATTTAAGATTCATGTATAAGTCTATTCAATGTGATTTCGTTAAACTTTAGATTTACGTACAAGAGTTTTTATATATGTATGTGCACACTTGCAATTCAATTAATTAAAATAAAACAACCATATTATGCTTGAGGATTCAATTTGTATATAAACTTTATTACAAGATTTGAGTTATCCTTTTAAATATCAATATTATTAATAACAGCATATTATTAGAATATTTTTTTTACCCATATGTATCTTTTGTTTTTTCCCTTTTTTTACTGATTTTTCGACACATGTAATTGTTTGTTTCTTTTAATTATTTTTTAAGACATTTGAATGACCTTCAAACGTTCCGAATCAATAATGAATGGTGAGATTATAACTTAAGAAATTCATTTCTAATGCATCTAAATACAATGGTTATTTCAGAAGCACCTGTTTTCCTACATATTCTAATTAGTGCGATATTTCAGATCTTGTGATACTATGTGTATCTGTATTTTCTGGAAGGCGAAATTGTGTTGACAATAAAACTGCTTACACAGGTATTCATGATAATCATATTTATGTTTTTACTTCAGAAGTGGTACTGTCGGTATTATGAATCGTTTTCGATATTTACTGGACTTTTGTTATTTCGCTTAGTAGCAAAACATGTGCCAAACGTGGGACAAGAACTGCTCCCCTTCCGAAGCACCTGTGACCCGTGTTATCTATCTATAGTTTTCTGCTCCCCTTCCGAAGCACCTGTGACCCGTGTTATCTATCTATAGTTTTCTGCGTTTGTTCACGTTAATAATATTTGACTTGGTCCCTTTTGTTGGTTTTGTTTTTGTATGTTTGTTCATGGTTTTCTTTCTATATCGATTTTGTGTTCACGTCTTGGTAATTTCAGCCTTTTTACGTTGTAATGAACTACCATTCGGTTGGTATTCCTATAGTGGTTGAATGCTTACTATCAACACACTAGCCGTTTTATTGGAATTAAATGTGTTGTTATGCTATTAGAAAAATTAACTGTGTTGAAAATGAATAATTCATTAGATCAATTAATCAAAATTAAATGAAAATTTATAAAGATTGAATTGATTACTTAGTCTGGTCTCACAAATATTTTGAACCCTTAATTCAAATCGTGACTAGTTAATTGCTATCTGATATTGTCGATTATCTATAATAATAAATATGTCAGTTGCTGATGTATTTCAATAGAAACGTTATGCCTGAATAATTTGTGAATGTAAAAACAAAAATAAAACAGATTTTTACACAATTTAAGACTAAACCTAGGATATACCTTGTAACTGCTTAATTGATACCAAACCAATTCTGTCAGCTCCATCGAAATGCACACGACCCTACAAAATTGATATTAAATGTCAACAAATAACAAACAATAATGAGACCATTGAAATACATTATTATATTAAAACAGCTACAGTGCTTAATTGGTTGACAAATGTATTGAATGAAATTTCAAGGCATATTGGTTTATAAATGATTAAATATTTGAAGTATTGTCTTGTCGACGTCGAACGGACAAAGTGTATTACTTCGAATTTGCGAGTATTCGAATTATATAAGTTAATTTATACTAACAATTACTACCGATGAAAAATCTGTGTATTATGTCCGTTTAGATCAATTGTTATGGTATAGTGCTATCACACTGAGGAACATGTATACGGCTAAGCATGTTGCCCCCATAGGACATAATCTTGATTCTGAGCCACCAGTCTTTACTTTGACTCCTTATAAATTAAATGTGAATACTTACTGTAACCCCTACAAAGTCAGTTTCGTTCAATGCTAAAGCCATGGCTTCCCCTCTGAAAAGTCTGTCTTCTAGCTGAACAGGGTAATTTTCGTTTTTTAAAATGGTATCCAGCGCTTTAGCTATGACCCATATACCATCAAATGCATAACCGTGATAAACACTAAATTCTGATCCACGGACATCGTTATATATCCTTTCATATTCCTTCGGGCTCTACAAAAGACGAGAGAAATACATATGTTTTAAGGCATGTAATAAAATGAAAGTAAAAAAAAACAATTACAAAATCGTAGAAACAGAGATAAAATCGAAACCCCTAAAACAAACATGCATGACCGCGCACTTTCATGGCTTGGTACAGGCGCTTCAATAAAAGAAAGTCGCTTTATGGACCCAAATATTCTCTCACAGTAAAGTGCTTTCTACATTTGAGTAAAATGCCCACCATCACATTTCACTGGGTTAGCAGAGTTGTTGTAGAAAACGCCGAGTCATAATCTGGAACTTTCAATATTCTACTTGGGCAAAATATATGAGAAATCGGACAAAAGGATTTTTTTCTATCTCTTAATTTCAATTTCTGATATTTATTTATTTTGCTATGGTTTATGCTGACATTCGGAATAAAAAATAAATATACAGTACTAACATAAGAGAAACTTACCAATCCTGATAGTGTCCTGTCATCGTTGTGTGACAAGAGGAGTGATTCCATCAACACTAAACCATCAACAGCCTCTAACAGTTCATTCTTGTTACAGACGGTAGAATTATCTAGTACAGTAAACCACTGTGGAGAATAATCACCAACCAATATCCACTGGTACTTTTTACCATACATACCTCTTTGGAATGCCTGTTTAAACAATATATATTGATATATGAGTCTCTATTACAAAAATATCACGTATTTCTCATGCATACCTCTTTGGAACGCCTGTTTTAAAGATATATTTTGATATCTGAGTTTTTTGGTGCGGTCCGTGTTGATCACCTTTTTAGTTTTTGTATTGTCGTATTATGTGTCTTGCGTACCCTATGCATTTCGATATCTCCATTTTTTTTTGTTGAAAATGCCACGTGTTCACTATTTCCGACAAATCGTAGTTATATTATAAAAACGTAAATATCGAAATTAAGGGATTACGACGAGCATCTGAAAGAACATTCATCAGGTATGCTCAAAATCTAAAAATTTGAAAACCAAATAATGTAAAAGTAGTTTATAAGAAATAAGAATGTATTGTTAATAAGATGCAAGTACATTTTAGTTTCTAATATAGTGCATAATTGAAATAAACGAAATGTTAGAGAAAACCGAAGAGCAATCAAGAATGGAGAATCCAGAGACACTGGTAACATTGGGCACACAGGATACGAGACGAGGACAAACAAAACACAACACAACACAGGCAACTACAAATATGAGCAGCACGAACCCCACCAAAGTTAACATGTGAGAAAATCAAAAATTACCCTGAAATACATATTAGTCACGGGGTGGGGAAGGGTTTTTAATAATCAATAATGAGTACAACTCATACCCTAAAAAGAATTGAAAATATATTCTTTAGTGTATTTGAGTGATCAACTTTTCTTCAGTTCGCAAAACGAATCCGATTCGGTAGCTGATATTTCATTCAAAAAGAGGGATATGTGAAGAAAACTTCCCCATATTGTACAGTGTAATGTTATTTAAGCATTCAACGAAAAGTCAGATGATATTGCTGCATTGCAGATATCCTGTGCTAAATTTCCTATGTTAAACAACAGGTACCACTAGTAGACTAGGAACGAAATACCATTCCGGTGCACCTTAGTTCACCACCACACCACCAATTTTTAGTGTGGTTCGTCTTAGTGTTTTGGGAACCATTGTTTCTCTTTTTTTCCTTTTCCCATGTGACAAATTTAACCTTCTAGAAGGAGACATAAGTGCGGAATCTGTTTATATATGTTAATTCTTTTTTGCTAATTTGCTCATTTGAAAATATATGGTAGCCGATAAATCACATATAACATGCCTGAACTAATTCCACTCGTTTTGAGGTGTATCCCATATTGAAACGTATTTCTCACATTTGTATTGCTGTTATCAGAACTGAAATTGAAATGTGATTTTTCCGGTTTTCTTTAATTAACCAATTTAGCCTATTGATACTTCATATACGCGTGCGAAGAGATATCACGCGATTTACGTATTAACTTAACAGTGATCGTTTACAGGGTCACTCATATGAACATCTCCTTAGATATTTAATTTGTTATTATTTCCCTGTAATAATATACAACTATGGCCTTCATAGATTTAATAATTATGGATATTAACTTCTCATGAAGGTCATAACTGTATTATTATACTGAACTAATATGAGGGAAATAACTAGTTATTGGTTCGACGTGCTGAGGGAAATAACTAGTTATTGGTTCGACGTGCAAAAGCGCGCCAATTTCAAACGGTTATTTTGTGCTACGTGCAGCTTCCCTCACAGTTATTTGACCTACGTGCAGTTTGCCGTGGGAATAATGAGTTAGTTCTTGTTCCAAGGAATAAAACTTTAAAATATCTTTATTATTTCTTGCTTGGTTTCTATAGTAAAGTATAATAATAATAAGAAGAAACGGAGCAAACACAATATGTCTCCCAAACTTTGTTTGAAATTGGCGCGCTTTTGCACAAATACAAATACAAATTGTCGGTTTGGTTTATGATGCTTAACACCACTTTCAACAATATTTCAGTTATATCCAAATTGTCGGCAGATTAAGTAAATAAGCATATATTTTAAACATACCATTTAAATTGTTTATTAAGCGATGTAATTTTCGCGTGAAGATAGTTCTGAGAAATGGCGCAGTGATTCGTGTACAAATTGGTCTTTAATTTGTTAATGAGTCACAGCATAAAAAAAGTCTTGGGCAAATTCAGAAATGTCGGAGTATATATAATATGAAATATAGAATATAGATGTATTATGTTTCTGGCTTGGTTTGGTTTGGTTGATGGTCTTTAACGCCACTTTCAACAATATTTCAGTTATATCGTGGTGGTCAGTTTTATTGGTGGAGCAAACCGGAGTACCCGGAGAAAACCACCGACTTGTCGCAAGTCACTGACAAACTTTATCACATAATGTTGTATCTAGTACACCTCGCCATGAACACAACTTTTGTGGTGATAGGCACTGATTGCATAGGTAGTTGTAAATACAACTACCATACGATCACGACCACGACAGCCCCTATATTTCTGGTCAATAGAATGAGTTTCATACTTACTTACACGACAAAATATCTGCCTCGCCATTGACTCGTTGAAAAATCCAACAATAATTCTAGCATCTATTGTCTTGAATAAAAAAGTAAAAGAAAAAAGAAAATATTAAATATATTGGAAGTTTATTCAATTTTTAGTTTACATATGACATGCATACTGATCATTCACATTGTGTTTATTTCTCTGCAAGTATTTAAATTTGAAAGTTGAACAATCGCAAGTTAAAATTCATGCACCAAAGGTCAAAATACCAAAAGAGAATAATAATGAAAAAAATATCATCCCTCGTGTAAGTGGTATTATTAGAATTGTTGAAAAAAGCATACTTTTGACATCATATGAAATAATGAAAACAATACCTTCTAATTAACATTTGACAATTTTCGAACAGTACAATGAGGTCACATGACCTTTCATTGAATCTGCAATAAGATTCATCGTCTTGATGTAACTGAAGTATTGGTGAAAGTGACGTGACACGCAACAAGATATCAATCAGCCATCTACATTTATCACAGCAAATGATTCTGTGAGGGAATCTGTAATTGTATTGTATTGTAGATTATCGTAGGACACAGTAAGAATAAGGCTAGTAATTTAACCAGTGATAACTAATAATACAGGATCCGTCGTGGTCGTGATCGTATAGTAGATGGATTTACAACTACCTATGGAATCTGTGCGTGATCACCAATAACGTTGTGAGTTCGAACCCCGCTCAGGCGAGGTGTACTTGATACAACATTATGTGATAAATTTGTCAGTCACTTGCGACAGGTCAGCGGTTTTCTCCAGGTACTCCGGTTTCCCCAACCAATAAAACTGACCGCTACGATATAGCTGAAATATTGGTGAAAGTGGCGTTAAACACCACAAACCTACCAACTGGAAATACACATGGAAAAAGGTATTGCAACACCAAATTAATAAAACAGAAATTTTATTATGGAATCAGCTACGATAGAAAGAGTGCATATTTGCTTACAACTTACCAGTATTCAATAGCTTAATGTCTAGTGATAGGTTCAATCCTTCATATGCTATTAGTGCACTCACAAACAATGTAAAAATAGATTTGTATACCCATTGTCTGCAACACGTATTTTAACTGATTGTGTGCTAGAATGAAACTTAAGGGTGTTGCAGCCCACATACCTTTAAGTTGTCCACTGCTGAACTTGGGTCATCAAGGAAGCTCTCTAATTCTGACACTTCAATTTTAGCATCGTTAAGCATCTGGATGAATTTGTTATGTGCCTGTTAACATAGTTAAAATAAACGTATAAATTCGCACATTCATTATATTTTTGTATGTAAAGAATATATTCACAAAGTGTCTTGTTCCGCGTCTACAGACGATATGTGATAGTAGTAATTATAAGATGAACATTATTTATGTTATTTGTATTTGTTTGCGTATAGTGGTGTCCATCACGTCTTGGCGTTATGAGTAACATTATGGGTGTCTTTTAAGAAGCAGGAACTGGCCCTTCGGGAGCATCTAGATTCATCCCCAGTTTATGGATGGGTCCTTGTTGCACATTTTCGTTAGTTGCCTTTTTTTATTCTTTTGTTTTTCTTTTTTTCCCTTTTTTGTGTTTTCGTTCTGTTCCGTGTATGTCCAAGGTTGACAGTGTTTCTGTATTTTCCATTCTTAGTTGCCCCTTATGTCACCATATATATAAACTACTGTAGAACTTCAAATGTCTGGAAGGTCCCGTTGTGTCCACGATCTTATGATACTTCGGTTTACATTCACACATGCACTATGTATCTTTCCCTAACAAGGGCACGGGTGGCTCAATGAGTTAGGTAGTTGGATTATCTAACAACTCATACAAGCCTATCACCAATATGGCGTGGGTTCGCGCCCGGTTTTGTAAATTACAAAAAAGGGTGCACTCGACTCGCAACCGCAAGTGATAAAGTTTACCAGTTGCTTGTCCATGGTCGGTGGTTCTCTCCGAGTACTCCGGCTTCTTTCACCACTAAAACTGGTCGCCATGATATAGCTGAAATATTGCCGAAAGTGGCGTTAAAACACCAAAAATCAATCAATCTTTCTCTAGCGTTGGGAATTCGATTCCCGCTCGTAGCGAGCTGTACTTGATACAACTTTATGGGATTCTTCCACTTACATAGCTGAAATATAGCTAGATATGGTATTACACGTCTATATTCACAACCCCATGGAATACATCCAAATGAGTAATACATTTTACTCCACATGGAATTTGCGATGACTACATAAACTTTAAATGTACTTTTGAACGGGTATATCAATGTCGCTTAATCATTGTATATGATTTTCATCAATTGATATTCATTTTTAAAGGGGTCATCCCCAGAATCCCAAGTTATTTTGCTATTTAAAAATTACCCACGTCGAAGTTTTTCCTGAAATAATATTTGTACGAAATCCTCGTTATTTTCTAATTGTGGACAGAATGAATAAATATGAACACAACTCCAAAAGTTCAGCTTTACTTCTATTATAAGACTTATCAGTATACAACATTCATAGCAACGTAATAATCCCTGTAGAAAATAAGCGAACATTACTGCACGCCACGCAGTGCAATAAGCTGCATAATGATGATGTAATCGTTAAGTATACATAAATTGTTTCATCATTTTAACATTTTTGCCATATAAGGAAAGTATTATTGCAGGATTATTGGCGATTATTCAATCATTTTAGTATAGTAATCTACAATACAATAACAAAATTCAAATACACATTACGAATGCATATGAATTGCCAACTTCCACAATACGTCACCTACTCGTATGGGTACATAGTATGTTTTCTGATATGTTACATATAACCCAACAGGACAAAGAGCACACATGTTTAGTATTTCATATGTTTAATCATCATAGCAATTTAAAGAAAACTTTTTCAGAACATAAGTACAAGTGTTCTCTTTGCACTATAACTAATGTTTGTGTTCAATTACACGATGTGAGTGACTAATTTCCACGAATATGCTGAAGTATTTATTTCTTACTTAATCATTTATGACAACCTTCGGTAATGGTCTGTTATAACTGCATTATTATAGAATGGAATAATGGTTCCAAACGTTACTAAGTGGAATTTAAAAGAAAAAGAAAGATCAGCCGAATTTATTGATTGCTTGAAAGCTTTAATCTCCTACGACTGTATCACGTTTTATTCATTAAATGTTCAGTGCAATTGCTAAACAATATATCAGTATGTATATACAGACAATATTAGCGCAGTGTCTTAAGACATAAAGCTTATGTGTTGAGGTTTAAAAACTGAGATAATGGCAAATAGAAAAATAGCAGGATGAGAAAACGGTAACTATGTGGTATATTTATGCAGCGCAGCTCTCTTGGCAATTGATTAACTATAAAATGATATAAGGCGTGGGTTGACAACCATTACAAAATGACACCAAAGACATTTTGTAATGATGCGTGACTCATTAAGAGCTGCAGTAAGAAGAGTTTGAGAATACAAAAGGGCCAATCAGAATCCTTAAATCGAAGAAGGACAGACAATGACCAATAGAAATAAACAAAATGACGATCTTCGCGAAAGAGGAGCAATGTTCATTATTTCTGTATTTATATATCCTGCATAAGCAGCCGACGTATATGTAAGAGGGAAAATTATTAATATGCTCATGTTAAAATGAAATATAAGATTATATACACAATAATATGATTAAGAACAACAAAACGGGTTATTGTGACATATTTGAATTGACAATAAATATATATATATACACTCAGACAAAAGTTAAGCACCACCCTATATTTTTATCGATATATTTTTTGACATCAATACTGTTAAACCAATAAAATAGATATCACCATTTTTCTTACACTTCTTAAAAGACTACACCAAGGGCTCTAAGATTACCAATCTACGAAGTATTTATCATCCTGAAAGACGTGACTATGACGTGGCAAAAATGAGGTTCAAAACAGGCGCTGGAAAAACGTAAAACCAGTTTGTCTTTGATGGAAGTTTTTAACATTGCATTAAAATGCAGAGTCTTCAGATTTTAAGAACTTTTAAATGAATCTATTGTGCGTATGTGTAAGGCATAAAAATCAATAACGAGTATATCCACCGCGTTTATTGTGAAGTTCTGTAACACGCCTCGTCATGCTTCACAAGACGCCTAAGCCGTTCTTGGGGGAACTGTTGCCACTCCTGTAAGATAGCAGTTCTTAATTCGTCAATATTTTGACATTTTGGATTGCGTTGGTTAATTTTTCGGCCAATAAAGTCCCATACATGCTCTATAGGGTTCATGTCTGGCGACATCGCAGGCCATGCAATTGTCTGAACAGCCTGTTGCTGTAAAAATATGTTGTACAATTCGGGCTCTATGTGGCCTAGCGTTGTCGTCCATGAACATTGGCCTGTCAGCCAACGCATGATTGTCGAAATGGGGGACTACGCGTGAAGCGAGCACATTGTCACGGTATTCTTGGCCTGTCAGATTACAATCAAGAACGTACAAGTCCAACTTACAGTCAAAGGAAAAACAACCCCAAAAGCAGTTGTGCCCAAAATGTGGTTGTCCTGAAATGAAGTGTTTCGTTGGCGCCAAACCCTTGCATGACCGTCGGTAGAGCGTAACACAAAAACGACTTTCATCAGACCAGTGGACCCGTCTCCATGTGCGAATAGTCACCCCAAATGATCATGTGACCAGTCAAATCGAGCATGGCGATGACATAATGTCAACTGTGGACGCTTTATGGGTCGTCGCGCTCGCATTCCCTGATGGTGGAAGCGTCTGATTACAGTGCGTGTGCTAATGTGGCCTCCAAACGCTAAATTACCACGAAGTGCACCAGCTGTACTGAACGGCCGTTGCCGCGCCCGTCTGGATATGAGCCGGTCCTCTCTCGGTGTCGTTTTGCTAGGTCTAATTGCACGTGGCCGGTCAGTAACATTCCCAGTTTGACGAAAACGCTGAATCAGTCGTACAATGATGGAATGGTTAACCCTGAAGTGGTCTGCCACCCTTCTATGCCTAAAATGTTGAAAAGTGCACGTGGCACTTTACACACCCTGTCATATACACATAAATAAAAATCCATCAATAACCTGTTTCACAGTTAAGTAAGTATGTGTGTACAGGTAACGAAAACAGCAAACCGATTTGAAATAAGTTCATTATTAGAAAAGATATTATTGAAACAAGTCAGGTGGTGCTTAACTTTTGTCGGACTGTATATATTCAATTCAACATTTTGATAAAACAATGAAAATGTCAGAAAAACAATTTAATAGATGACATCACGTGTGGACCGGCTTAAACCAAATAATTTTAAATTTGTAACTAACAGCTCGTTTCAATGTGTGTGGGGTTTTATTTGTGCATGTTGCTTATTAAAAGTTTAGTATCACAGATTACAACGGAAGAAATATAAGAGCGTGTAATTAAGAGTCTTACAAATTGCTGCCCATCCGCAACCAATTTTGCTAGATACTAGAGTACATGTTACGAATTACAGTTAATTATAACTACTCGTTCTGTTTGTACCTATCACCGTCTCGTACCTGCCAGCGGCAAAGTGCAGTCGATACAACATTGCGTGATAACGTTTATCTAAAGCTTGCGACAGATCAGCGGTTTTCAGCGAGTTAATCTACTATTAAAACTGACAGCATCGACAAAAAAGAAATATTGTCGAACATGTCAACAGCTACCAAAGCATCAATGTAACGCAACCATAAACAGGTCAACACTCGGACTGAATATTTAACGGTAGTTGTTGCAATGATAACATTATTGAGTGAGTGAGTGATTGTTGTTAAACGCCAATTCAGCAATTTTTCAGCTATATCATGACGAAAACAAGTTAATTTTTCAATGAGATGATGATGATCAGGTCAGCTTTGTACTAGACCAACACGCTTAGTTGGATTTTTATAGTGCTAGCTCACTGAAACAACAGTCCGCGGGTAGACATGTCGCCCCACTCGGATACATTATCCCGATTCCGAGCCAACCAGTCTTTACTATTTCTCCCTTATGATGCGTGCCTAGCGGAGAAGCAACAAATGCCAATTTTATAGTCTGGTTTGACCCGGTCGGGGCTCGAACTCATGATTTACCGCACTCGAGACGAGCACGCTAACCATTACACCACCGGTGCGGTTAATAACAGTATGGTCTTGTGTGTATATCTCATATATAAAGTTTGAATATTGTACTAAAATTCAAAGGAAGCCTTCGTATTCCTCTATCAAATTTTGGAGTTTTTTTAATAATCACGATTTTATTTCAGTTATTTATTTATTTATTTTTTATATAAAATGCCAGTTCATTCTATAAATCATTCGTTTTTTTAATTAAAATTAGTTTTCCCCATCAAATCAGCAATTTTCCATTGTTAATGCTATACCCTCTGATTATTTATTGCTTAACCAGGATATTAAGTCCATGATTCTATAGACGTAACAGACTCACATAACAGAAGTCAAGTCGTTAGCTGTGATATTCTAAAGAAAAGTCAACAAATCATAGATGCCATTAATACGGCGTTGGGAAATTAAATCAATGGCTCTGAAAATTGAACCTCAGAAAATTCCTGTATTGTAAATACAATTAATATATTGCTGATGATAATATCTATAGAAATTAAACCCATTATAGCAGTATAGCAAGTCTTTTACGAATCGCTATTAGCAATTACCGCGATTTCCAGGAATTCCGAACATAGTAAATCGTGTCCATAATTTATTTTGACATATTTTTACATCTTTCTTGCCAGTTTTTGCTGGAAATCGTTCTTTTGTAAATTGATTTCACTTGAAATTACTTTAATGAACTCATACAAAGAAACCACAAAGAACTAATTCAACAAATCATTGTGTTTTTATGGTTAATACATATGCATCATGTCTACTTTTAAACATTTGATTTATAACAATTACTGGAAGGCAGATGCAAGCAGAATTATCTTAGTGCAACAAATGAATTTCAAGGACTCGAATTGACTCAGTTCTAGTTAAATATTTAATTATTAAGAAACGAACGTTTATACAGTGTAGATCAACAATTCCACCAGTATCAACAACAGTTTCTACTTCCTTATAGCCTGTTGAACAATGATGCTCAAGTATTACATCTCAGACGGGTGACACTAGTGGAGCAGGAACAGCTTATCTTTGACGCACATGAGTTCATCCCCGGTTATCGTTGGAGTTTTGTTGCTCAATTTTTAGTTTTCTGTGTAGTATTTTGTAGATCAATGTTTGTCTTTTTCTTTTCTTTTAACCATTGAATTATCTGTCCTTCTTCGATTTACGGCTTCTGATTACCCCTTTAAAACCTTCAAATTTTTCATATTTTGATCTTTTCTATTTATTCCATTTGCAATTTCCAAGGCAATTCTCTAACTAAATCTAAGTATTTCTGATCTATGTATGACATTCACCGTCTAAAATGATGTCACAAGATTGAAAATATGTTGATTTGTGATGGGATACCGCTGCAATAAATAATAAATTAATTTTAGAGTCACATGTCATTTTATACGTGTTTTGATTGGTTTAAAAAGTTTAAGTTATTTTCATATATACGGAATCTGAAATTAAACGTCGTTCTCAAAGCGTCGCGTGCCGTTGTCATCGGGTGATTTTCTTTAAATGAGGCACCTTTGAGGTTATTTAAATTTATTTCCGATTATTTGCCTTATTTTGAAAAAGTAAATATATTTTTCAATATCATAACAAAAAATGTTTGAATTAATTTATAAGGATTGATCGAAATTATTTGTTCGGTTCATTCGAAATAACCTCAATCAGGTTGTACACACCTTTGCGTAACCCGCTAGGCGGCTTACACGGTGTGTACAACCTGATTGAGGTTATTTCTTCATGAACCGAACAAAAATTGCGATCAATCCTTAAATAAACGTTGTCAATACAGTAATAACGACTGGTATCTATTTAAACTGTTGACTAATATGCGTTATGTGACATGGATGGACATATTTAGACAAAAATATCCGTATAGTTTTAATACAATGTTCTTAATGTATAAAGACGTACAATAACGTATCTGTCAGTTCCAATCGATGCGTCTTGGAATAGTGTTGCAACTCTCGTCCAATTGTAATGTTTGATAAATGCTACTTTAGCCGGGTTAAAGTCTGTGTCACTCGGAACTGTCCGGAAGAAATTAGAATAAGTCGATCTGTCTGATAATTTAGGATGAGTATCGGCATATGACAGCTGAAAATATATTGTATATATTGATTAAAATAAACAACTTCCAATTAGACAATTCTACAATGATTTTCGCTATTTTTGCCAAGTAGGATACGCATATATTTTACTGTTTGTTTTCTATACGATTATTATTTTAAAATTAATAAATAAATTGATTGATTATTTTAAAACAACAATATGTATATAATATATATGTATTTATCCTGCACTTGCTCTATTCAAGCATTCAAATCGAATTGAATGGTTATTTTTTGTTATATACTGTGACTGACCGAAATATAACTTTGTTATTTTAGCTAAAAACCTAATATAGTTTGGTTTTTTTTGGTACTTGGTTTGTGTAGATCGAACGGTGGTTAGAAACGGTAACATAATAAGAGCGGACGTGAAAAGGGACACCATTAAAAATAGTTTGTTTTTGCTCTTTTCAGTAAAATTTGGCAATTGTCTTGGAGTAGGGTTCTAGTGTTTAACACCTCTTTCAACAATATTTCAGTTATATCGTGGCGGCTAGTTTTATTGGTGGAGGAAGACGGGGTACACGGAGAAAATCACCGACCTGCCGTAAGTCACTGACAAACTTTATCACATAATGTTGTATCGAGCACACCTCGCCATGAGCGGGATTCGAACTCACAAATTTAGTGGTGATTTGCACTGATTGCACAGGTAGTTGTAAATCCATCTACCATACGATCACGACTACGACAGCCCCTGCAATTGTCTTGGACTTTTATAGGATAGCCATAAAATGCGTACATTGTCAGTAAAAGCAAAAATGTATTTTTTACCAGCTTTTGAAAAAAGTTGAATGCCGGGCCATGTTAACATTTGCCCAGCAGTGCCTAATAGTTCGAACATGTTCTATGAAAGGTTTGTTCTACATTACTGTTTGTTATGCTTTATTGATTTATAATTGTCTTTAAATGAATAATGTTTATGCTGAAACATCTCAAAAACATAATAACAACACACATTGCATAGAAATTCTTACTTGTGACATATTCCACCATTTTGAGATCTGTGCCAATGGTCCTGTTACATTCGGACATGCGTCTCCAAATAACATGACTTTTGTAGTATTTTCATGCATCATGTCAAAAAATATCTTTGTGGCTTTAGCCATATCACACTGGAATTAATATTAAACATGTATATGAACTATGATGAAAACACTCTATATACATGGCTTCGTTGTATTACTTCTTAGAAGAATAAGAATGTATCTTGAAAATGTAATGAACAATCAATTAAGTCTACAAAATGTACTCAAGTTGAAATACTTCATTGAGGTTATTTCATCTTAATCACAATGCAAAGCTTACTTTAGTAATTCCTAAGAGACAACAAATGCTGGTCTTTTGTAACATGTGATCTCTCAAAGAGGAATGTTCCATATAAACAAAAAAGGCATCGTGACTTTAAAAGTGTGTTGTTATAGTGACAGCCGGAACCTTTGAGCCGTAATGAAAGCGGGAGGTTTGGCGCTTTAAAATCTGATTCAACCCACCATTTCTTTAGAAATGCTTGTACCAAGTCAGGGTCATTACGGTTTTCACAGTTTTTCGGTTGTTGACTGATTTTGTCTGTTTATATAATTATGAGTTTTGACTTTACCTTTGTAAGATTGTTCGGAGTTCGGTAATTTTGTAATTACCCTTATTTACATATCATTAATGCAAACATATCTACATTACAATATTCGTCACAAATAAGCATACATCTTAATATAGTTTTGCATAAAGGGACTCATTAATGAGGCAGGCAGGAGTGATGACATTGAATCATGGTGAGGGAGACAGATTGACGGGAACTGAAATGCAAGGGTTGGATAAACTCGGAGTAAAAAGCAAAAAAAAAAATACGTGAGCCAATAATTTACATCACGTCCTCAATAGTTTTCTATATGATTTCTACATGTCCCACTCAACTGGTGGACACTGTTTTCCGATGTGTTGCATCCTTGAGAAGAGTTTTTTTTTATTTTTTATTTGTTTAACGAGGATTGCCAACAGTCAATGGATACGAACGGGCCTTTTTATGTCTTGTTTCTATAATCATGCAGTCCAAAGTAGATATTAATTATCATATATAATAATACATTTTAAAGGAATTGCCACTAATAACACGAGTTGTGATGTTTATGTTCAGGATAGCTGGTTCTCTTAATGACAATTGTGGAATATACTACGTTATAAAGGCTTATTATAGAAATAATAACTTAGCTCATGGAATATAATTAAACCGAATTATATTCCATCAGCCAAGTTATTATCATGGGAAAATGTACATTTCTATATAAATTAATTTTAGGGTCACATGTCATTTTATACGTGTTTTGATTGGTTTAAAAAGTTGAGGTTATTTTCATATGTACTGAATCTGAAAATAGACGTCGTTCTCAAGGCGTCGTCTGCCGTTGTCATCGGGCGAGTTTCTTTAAATGAGGCACCTTTGGGGTTATTTAAATTTATTTCCGATTAATGCGTTATTTTGAAAAAATAAATATATTTTTCAATATCATAGGAAAAAAAGTTTGAATTAATTTATAAGGATTGATCGAAATTATTTGTTCGGTTCATTCGAAATAACCTCAATCAGGTTGTACACACCCTTGCGTAACCCGCTACGCGGGTAACACGTTGTGTACAACCTGATTGAGGTTATTTCTTCATGATCCGAACAAAAATTGCGATTAATCCTTAATTGTTCGTTTACCCGTCTGGTGATTCTCATGACATATAATTAAAAAAATTCTATAGACATTTCAGAAAGTAATTTAATTTAACGTTTCCTAGTGCTTCTACTTGTTATTATACGAGATTCAGAAATGAAGTTTAATAATTAAATTATTAGATAATATGCTAATCCACATGACACAGTCAGTGAACACAGCTAATGAAAATGAAATGCTATTTTCGTTCGACAGCCATTCGATAGTATTATGTACTATATACGAGATTAACATCAGGAGACAATTGCATATTTTTTTTAATTCAAATTGCATTTTCTTTAATCAAATTTGTGCATCAATCTAAAGCATACTTTCGGTATATGATCATATCGTAGACAATCAGTACAAATAATTGTTAAAAAAAAGAAAGGTTTCGTTGGGTTTATGGTGTTTAACGCCACTTTCAACAATATTTCAGCTATATCGTGGCGGTCAGTTATATTTGTGGAGGAAACCGGAGTACCTGGTGAAAACCACCGACATGTCGGAAGTAACTGACAAAGTTTATCACATAATGTTGTTTCGAATACACCTCGATATCAGGGGATTCGAACTCACAACTTTAGTGGCGATAGGCACTGATTGCACAGGTAGTTGTAAATTCAGCTACTATATGATCACGACCACGACGGTTCCTGTAAGAAAGGATATGACTGTAAATTAAAATGAGAGACTATCGAACATTACACTTAAACACAAATTAAAGTAAAGAAATAGCGCTTGTATTGCCGTTCTACAGTTCACAGTCACAGTAGGGTCCTCAACAATGAGCATAACTCATACCCTAAAATGAGTGTGAAACAGTTGAGTGGAGCTCTTGAAACAGCCCCTAGCCTACAGTTGAGTGGAGCTCTTGAAACAGCCCCTAGCCTACAGTTAAGTTGAGCTCTTGAAACAGCCACTTGCCTACAGTTGAGTTGAGCTCTTGAAACAGCCCCTAGCCTACAGTTGAGTGGAGCTCTTGAAACAGCCACTAGCCTACAGTTGAGTGGAGCTCTTGAAACAGCTCCTAGCCTACAGTTGAGTGGAGCTCTTGAAACACCCATTAGCCTACAGTTGAGTGGAGCTCTTGAAACAGCTCCTAGCCTACAGTTGAGTGGAGCTCTTGAAACAGCTCCTAGCCTACAGTTGAGTGGAGCTCTTGAAACAGCTCCTAGCCTACGGTTGAGTGGAGCTCTTGAAACAGCCCCTAGCCTACAGTTGAGTTGAGCTCTTGAAACAGCCACTAGCCTACAGTTGAGTGGAGCTCTTGAAACAACCACTAGCCTACAGTTGAGTGGAGCTCTTGAAACAGCCACTAGCCTACAGTTGAGTTGAGCTCTTGAAACAGCCCCTAGCCTACAGTTGAGTGGAGCTCTTGAAACAGCCACTAGCCTACAGTTGAGTGGAGCTCTTGAAACAGCTCCTAGCCTACAGTTGAGTGAAGCTCTTGAAACAGCCACTAGCCTACAGTTGAGTGGAGCACTTGAAACAGCTCCTAGCCTACAGTTGAGTGGAGCTCTTGAAACAGCTCCTAGCCTACAGTTGAGTGGAGCTCTTGAAACAGCCACTAGCCTACAGTTGAGTGGAGCTCTTGAAACAGCTACTAGCCTACAGTTGAGTGGAGCTCTTGAAACAGCCACTAGCCTACAGTTGAGTGGAGCTCTTGAAACAGCCCCTAGCCTACAGTTGAGTGGAGCTCTTGAAACAGCTCCTAGCCTACAGTTGAGTGGAGCTCTTGAAACAGCCCCTAGCCTACAGTTGAGTGGAGATCTTGAAACAGCCACTAGCCTACAGTTGAGTGGAGCACTTGAAACAGCCCCTAGCCTACAGTTGAGTGGAGCTCTTGAAACAGCCACTAGCCTACAGTTGAGTGGAGCTCTTGAAACAGCCACTAGCCTACAGTTTAGTGGAGCTCTTGAAACAGCCCCTAGCCTACAGTTGAGTGGAGCTCTTGAAACAGCCCCTAGCCTACAGTTGAGTGGAGCTCTTGAAACAGCCACTAGCCTACAGTTGAGTGGAGCTCTTGAAACAGCCACTAGCCTACAGTTTAGTGGAGCTCTTGAAACAGCCCCTAGTCTACAGTTGAGTGGAGCTCTTGAAACAGCCACTAGCCTACAGTTGGGTGGAGCTCTTGAAACAGCCACTAGCCTACAGTTGAATGGAGCTCTTGAAACAGCCACTAGCCTACCGTTGAGTGGAGCTCTTGAAACAGCCACTAGCCTACAGTTGAGTGGAGCTCTTGAAACAGCTCCTAGCCTACATTTGAATGGAGCTCTTGACACAGCCATTAGCCTACAGTTGAGTGGAGCTCTTGAAACAGCCACTAGCCTACAGTTTAGTGGAGCTCTTGAAACAGCCACTAGCCTACAGTTGAGTGGAGCTCTTGAAACAGCCACTAGCCTACAGTTTAGTGGAGCTCTTGAAACAGCCCCTAGCCTACAGTTGAGTGGAGCTCTTGAAACAGCCACAAGCCCACAGTTGGGTGGAGCTCTTGAAACAGCCACTAGCCTACAGTTGAGTGAAGCTCTTGAAACAGCCCCTAGCCTACAGTTGGGTGGAGCTCTTGAAACAGCCACTAGCCTACAGTTGAGTGGAGCTCTTGAAACAGCCACTAGCCTACCATTGAGTGGAGCTCTTGAAACAGCCCCTAGGCTACAGTTGAATGGAGCTCTTGAAACAGCCACTAGCCTACAGTTGAATGGAGCTCTTGAAACAGCCACTAGCCTACAGTTGAGTGGAGCTCTTGAAACAGCCACTAGCCTACAGTTGAGTGGAGCTCTTGAAACAGCTCCTAGCCTACAGTTGAATGGAGCTCTTGACACAGCCACTAGCCTACAGTTGAGTGGAGCTCTTGAAACAGCCACTAGCCTACAGTTGAGTGGAGCTCTTGAAACAGCTCATAGCCTACAGTTGAGTGGAGTTCTTGAAACAGCCACTAGCCTACAGTTGAGTGGAGCTCTTGAAACAGCCCCTTGCCTACAGTTTAGTGGAGCTCTTGAAACAGCTCCTAGCCTACAGTTGAGTGGAGCTCTTGAAACAGCCACTAGCCTACAGTTGAGTGGAGCTCTTGAAACAGCCACTAGCCTACAGTTGAGTGGAGCTCTTGAAACAGCCACTAGCCTACAGTTGAGTGGAGCTCTTGAAACAGCCACTAGCCTACAGTTTAGTGGAGCTCTTGAAACAGCTCCTAGCCTACAGTTGAGTGGAGCTCTTGAAACAGCCCATAGCCTACAGTTGAGTGGAGCTCTTGAAACAGCCACTAGCCTACAGTTGAGTGGAGCTCTTGAAACAGTCCCTAGCCTACAGTTGAGTGGAGCTCTTGAAACAGCCCTAGCCTACAGTTATGTGGAGCTATTGAAACAGCCACTAGCCTACAGTTGAATGGAACTCTTGAAACAGCCACTAGCCTACAGTTGAGTGGAGCTCTTAAAACAGCCAGTAGCCTACAGTTGAGTGGAGCTCTTGAAACAGCTCCTAGCCTACAGTTGAGTGGAGCTCTTGAAACAGCCACTAGCCTACAGTTGAGTGGAGCTCTTGAAACAGCCCCTAGCCTACAGTTGAGTGAAGCTCTTGAAACAGCCCCTAGCCTACAGTTGAGTGGAGCTCTTGAAACAGCCAATAGCCTACAGTTGAGTGGAGCTCTTGAAACAGTCCCTAGCCTACAGTTGAGTGGAGCTCTTGAAACAGCCACTAGCCTACAGTTGAGTGGAGCTCTTGAAACAGCCATTAGCCTACAGTTGAGTGGAACTCTTGAAACAACCCCTAGCCTACAGTTGAGTGGAGCTCTTGAAACAGCTCCTAGCCTACAGTTGAGTGGAGCTCTTGAAACAGCCACTAGCCTACAGTTGAGTGGAGCTCTTGAAACAGCCCCTAGCCTACAGTTGAGTGAAGCTCTTGAAACAGCCCCTAGCCTACAGTTGAGTGGAGCTCTTGAAACAGCCAATAGCCTACAGTTGAGTGGAGCTCTTGAAACAGCCACTAGCCTACAGTTTAGTGGAGCTCTTGAAACAGCCCCTAGCCTACAGTTGAGTGGAGCTCTTGAAACAGCCCCTAGCCTACAGTTGAGTGGAGCTCTTGAAACAGCCACTAGCCTACAGTTGAGTGGAGCTCTTGAAACAGCCACTAGCCTACAGTTTAGTGGAGCTCTTGAAACAGCCCCTAGTCTACAGTTGAGTGGAGCTCTTGAAACAGCCACTAGCCTACAGTTGGGTGGAGCTCTTGAAACAGCCACTAGCCTACAGTTGAATGGAGCTCTTGAAACAGCCACTAGCCTACCGTTGAGTGGAGCTCTTGAAACAGCCACTAGCCTACAGTTGAGTGGAGCTCTTGAAACAGCTCCTAGCCTACATTTGAATGGAGCTCTTGACACAGCCATTAGCCTACAGTTGAGTGGAGCTCTTGAAACAGCCACTAGCCTACAGTTGAGTGGAGCTCTTGAAACAGCCCCTAGCCTACAGTTGAGTGGAGCTCTTGAAACAGCCACTAGCCTACAGTTTAGTGGAGCTCTTGAAACAGCCACTAGCCTACAGTTGAGTGGAGCTCTTGAAACAGCCACTAGCCTACAGTTTAGTGGAGCTCTTGAAACAGCCCCTAGCCTACAGTTGAGTGGAGCTCTTGAAACAGCCACAAGCCCACAGTTGGGTGGAGCTCTTGAAACAGCCACTAGCCTACAGTTGAGTGAAGCTCTTGAAACAGCCCCTAGCCTACAGTTGGGTGGAGCTCTTGAAACAGCCACTAGCCTACAGTTGAGTGGAGCTCTTGAAACAGCCACTAGCCTACCATTGAGTGGAGCTCTTGAAACAGCCCCTAGGCTACAGTTGAATGGAGCTCTTGAAACAGCCACTAGCCTACAGTTGAATGGAGCTCTTGAAACAGCCACTAGCCTACAGTTGAGTGGAGCTCTTGAAACAGCCACTAGCCTACAGTTGAGTGGAGCTCTTGAAACAGCTCCTAGCCTACAGTTGAATGGAGCTCTTGACACAGCCACTAGCCTACAGTTGAGTGGAGCTCTTGAAACAGCCACTAGCCTACAGTTGAGTGGAGCTCTTGAAACAGCTCATAGCCTACAGTTGAGTGGAGTTCTTGAAACAGCCACTAGCCTACAGTTGAGTGGAGCTCTTGAAACAGCCCCTTGCCTACAGTTTAGTGGAGCTCTTGAAACAGCTCCTAGCCTACAGTTGAGTGGAGCTCTTGAAACAGCCACTAGCCTACAGTTGAGTGGAGCTCTTGAAACAGCCACTAGCCTACAGTTGAGTGGAGCTCTTGAAACAGCCACTAGCCTACAGTTGAGTGGAGCTCTTGAAACAGCCACTAGCCTACAGTTTAGTGGAGCTCTTGAAACAGCTCCTAGCCTACAGTTGAGTGGAGCTCTTGAAACAGCCCATAGCCTACAGTTGAGTGGAGCTCTTGAAACAGCCACTAGCCTACAGTTGAGTGGAGCTCTTGAAACAGTCCCTAGCCTACAGTTGAGTGGAGCTCTTGAAACAGCCCTAGCCTACAGTTATGTGGAGCTATTGAAACAGCCACTAGCCTACAGTTGAATGGAACTCTTGAAACAGCCACTAGCCTACAGTTGAGTGGAGCTCTTAAAACAGCCAGTAGCCTACAGTTGAGTGGAGCTCTTGAAACAGCTCCTAGCCTACAGTTGAGTGGAGCTCTTGAAACAGCCACTAGCCTACAGTTGAGTGGAGCTCTTGAAACAGCCCCTAGCCTACAGTTGAGTGAAGCTCTTGAAACAGCCCCTAGCCTACAGTTGAGTGGAGCTCTTGAAACAGCCAATAGCCTACAGTTGAGTGGAGCTCTTGAAACAGTCCCTAGCCTACAGTTGAGTGGAGCTCTTGAAACAGCCACTAGCCTACAGTTGAGTGGAGCTCTTGAAACAGCCATTAGCCTACAGTTGAGTGGAACTCTTGAAACAACCCCTAGCCTACAGTTGAGTGGAGCTCTTGAAACAGCCACTAGCCTACAGTTATGTGGAGCTCTTGAAACAGCCACTAGCCTACAGTTGAATGGAGCTCTTGAAACAGCCACTAGCCCACAGTTGAGTGGAGCTCTTGAAACAGCCACTAGCCTACAGTTGAGAGGAGCTCTTGAAACAACTCCTAGCCTACAGATGAATGTAGCTCTTGAAACAGCCACTAGCCTACAGTTGAGTGGAGCTCTTGAAACAGCCACTAGCCTACAGTTGAGTGGAGCTCTTGAAACAGCTCCTAGCCTACAGTTGAGTGAAGCTCTTGAAACAGCTCCTGGCCTACAGTTGAGTGGAGCTCTTGAAGCAGCCCCTAGCCTACAGTTTAGTTGAGCTCTTGAAACAGTTTCTAGCCTACAGTTGAGTGGAGCTCTTGAAACAGCCACTAGCCTACAGTTGAGTGGAGCTCTTGAAACAGCCACTAGCCTACAGTTGAGTGGAGCTCTTGAAACAGCCACTAGCCTACAGTTTAGTGGAGCTCTTGAAACAGCTCCTAGCCTACCGTTTAGTGGAGCTCTTGAAACAGCCACTAGCCTACAGTTGAGTGGACCTCTTGAAACAGCCACTAGCCTACAGTTGAGTCGAGCTCTTGAAACAGCCACTAGCCTACAGTTTAGTGGAGCTCTTGAAACAGCTCCTAGCCTACAGTTGAGTGGAGCTCTTGAACCATCCACTAGCCTACAGTTGAGTGGAGCTCTTGAAACAGCCACTAGCCTACAGTTGAATGGAGCTCTTGAAACAGCCACTAGCCTACAGTTTAGTGGAGCTCTTGAAACAGCCACTAGCCTACAGTTGAGTGGAGCTCTTGAAACAGCTCCTAGCCTACAGTTGAATGGAGCTCTTGAAACAGCCACTAGCCTACAGTTGAGTGGAGCTCTTGAAACAGCCCTTGGCCTACAGTTGAGTGAAGCTCTTGAAACAGCCACTAGCCTACAGTTGAGTGGAGCTCTTGAAACAGCCACTAGCCTACAGTTGAGTGGAGCTCTTGAAACAGCCACTAGCCTACAGTTGAGTGAAGCTCTTGAAACAGCCTCTAGCCTACAGTTGAGTGGAGCTCTTGAAACAGCCACTAGCCTACAGTTGAGTGGAGCTCTTGAAACAGCCCCTAGACTACAGTTGAGTGGATCTCTTGAAACAGCCACTAGCCTACAGTTGAGTGGAGCTCTTGAAACAGCCTCTAGCCTACAGTCGAGTGGAGCTCTTGAAACAGCCACTAGCCTACAGTTGAGTGGAGCTCTTGAAACAGACACTAGCCTACAGTTGAGTGGAGCTCTTGAAACAGCCCCTAGCCTACAGTTGAGTGAAGCTCTTGAAACAGCCTCTAGCCTACAGTTGAGTGGAGCTCTTGCAACAGCCACTAGCCTACAGTTGAGTGGAGCTCTTGAAACAGCCCCTAGACTACAGTTGAGTGGATCTCTTGAAACAGCCACTAGCCTACAGTTGAGTGGAGCTCTTGAAACAGCCCCTAGCCTACATTTGAGTGAAGCTCTTGAAACAGCCTCTAGCCTACAGTTGAGTGGAGCTCTTGAAACAGACACTAGCCTACAGTTTAGTGGAGCTCTTGAAACAGCCCCTAGGCTACAGTTGAGTGGAGCTCTTGAAACAGCCACTAGCCTATAGTTGAATGGAGCTCTTGAAACAGCCACTAGCCTACAGTTGAGTGGAGCTCTTGAAACAGCCACTAGCCTACAGTTGAGTGAAGCTCTTGAAACAGCTCCTAGCCTACAGTTGAATGGAGCTCTTGACACAGCCACTAGCCTACAGTTGAGTGGAGCTCTTGAAACAGCCACTAGCCTACAGTTGAGTGGAGCTCTTGAAACAGCTCCTAGCCTACAGTTGAGTGGAGCTCTTGAAACAGCCACTAGCCTACAGTTGAGTGGAGCTCTTGAAACAGCCCCTAGCCTACAGTTTAGTGGAGCTCTTGAAACAGCTCCTAGCCTACAGTTGAGTGGAGCTCTTGAAACAGCCACTAGCCTACAGTTGGGTGGAGCTCTTGAAACAGCCACTAGCCTACAGTTGAGTGGAGCTCTTGAAACAGCCACTAGCCTACAGTTGAGTGGAGCTCTTGAAACAGCCACTAGCCTACAGTTGAGTGGAGCTCTTGAAACAGCTCCTAGCCTACAGTTGAGTGGAGCTCTTGAAACAGCCACTAGCCTACAGTTGAGTGGAGCTCTTGAAACAGCCACTAGCCTACAGTTGAGTGGAGCTCTTGAAACAGCCACTAGCCTACAGTTGAGTGGAGCTCTTGAAACAGCCACTAGCCTACAGTTTAGTGGAGCTCTTGAAACAGCTCCTAGCCTACAGTTGAGTGGAGCTCTTGAACCATCCACTAGCCTACAGTTGAGTGGAGCTCTTGAAACAGCCACTAGCCTACAGTTGAATGGAGCTCTTGAAACAGCCACTAGCCTACAGTTTAGTGGAGCTCTTGAAACAGCCACTAGCCTACAGTTGAGTGGAGCTCTTGAAACAGCCCCTAGCCTACAGTTGAGTGAAGCTCTTGAAACAGCCACTAGCCTACAGTTGAGTGGAGCTCTTGAAACAGCCACTAGCCTACAGTTGAGTGGAGCTCTTGAAACAGCCCCTAGCATACAGTTGAGTGGATCTCTTGAAACAGCCACTAGACTACAGTTGAGTGGAGCTCTTGAAACAGCCACTAGCCTACAGTTGAGTGGAGCTCTTGAAACAGCCACTAGCCTACAGTTGAGTGAAGCTCTTGAAACAGCCTCTAGCCTACAGTTGAGTGGAGCTCTTGCAACAGCCACTAGCCTACAGTTGAGTGGAGCTCTTGAAACAGCCCCTTGACTACAGTTGAGTGGATCTCTTGAAACAGCCACTAGCCTACAGTTGAGTGGAGCTCTTGAAACAGCCCCTAGCCTACAGTTGAGTGAAGCTCTTGAAACAGCCACTAGCCTACAGTTTAGTGGAGCTCTTGAAACAGCCCCTAGGCTACAGTTGAGTGGAGCTCTTGAAATAGCCACTAGCCTACAGTTGAATGGAGCTCTTGAAACAGCCACTAGCCTACAGTTGAGTGGAGCTCTTGAAACAGCCACTAGCCTACAGTTGAGTGAAGCTCTTGAAACAGCTCCTAGCCTACAGTTGAATGGAGCTCTTGACACAGCCACTAGCCTACAGTTGAGTGGAGCTCTTGAAACAGCCACTAGCCTACAGTTGAGTGGAGCTCTTGAAACAGCTCCTAGCCTACAGTTGAGTGGAGCTCTTGAAACAGCCACTAGCCTACAGTTGAGTGGAGCTCTTGAAACAGCCACTAGCCTACAGTTGAGTGGAGCTCATGAAACAGCCACTAGCCTACATTTGAGTGGAGCTCTTGAAACAGCCACTAGCCTACAGTTGAGTGGAGCTCTTGAAACAGCCACTAGCCTACAGTTGAGTGGAGCTCTTGAAACAGCCCCTAGCCTACAGTTGAGTGAAGCTCTTGAAACAGCCACTAGCCTACAGTTGAGTGGAGCTCTTGAAACAGCCACTAGCCTACAGTTGAGTGGAGCTCTTGAAACAGCCACTAGCCTACAGTTGAGTGGAGCTCTTGAAACAGCCCCTAGCATACCGTTGAGTGGATCTCTTGAAACAGCCACTAGACTACAGTTGAGTGGAGCTCTTGAAACAGCTCATAGCCTACAGTTGAGTGAAGCTCTTGAAACAGCCTCTAGCCTACAGTTGAGTGGAGCTCTTGAAACAGCCACTAGCCTACAGTTGAGTGGAGCTCTTGAAACAGCCCCTAGACTACAGTTGAGTGGAGCTCTTGAAACAGCCACTAGTCTACAGTTGAGTGAAGCTCTTGAAACAGCCTCTAGCCTACAGTTGAGTGGAGCTCTTGAAACAGCCACTAGCCTACAGTTGAGTGGAGCTCTTGAAACAGCCCATAGACTACAGTTGAGTGGATCTCTTGAAACAGCCACTAGCCTACAGTTGAGTGGAGCTCTTGAAACAGCCACTAGCCTACAGTTGAGTGGAGCTCTTGAAACAGCCACTAGCCTACAGTTGAGTGGAGCTCTTGAAACAGCCCCTAGCCTACAGTTGAGTGAAGCTCTTGAAACAGCCTCTAGCCTACAGTTGAGTGGAGCTCTTGCAACAGCCACTAGCCTACAGTTGAGTGGAGCTCTTGAAACAGCCCCTAGACTACAGTTGAGTGGATCTCTTGAAACAGCCACTAGCCTACAGTTGAGTGGAGCTCTTGAAACAGCCCCTAGCCTACAGTTGAGTGGAGCTCTTGAAACAGCCACTAGCCTACAGTTTAGTGGAGCTCTTGAAACAGCCACTAGCCTACAGTTGAGTGGAGCTCTTGAAACAGCCACTAGCCTACAGTTGAGTGGAGCTCTTGAAACAGCCCCTAGCCAACAGTTGAGTGGAGCTCTTGAAACAGCCACTAGCCTACAGTTGAGTGGAGCTCTTGAAACAGTCCCTAGCCTACAGTTGAGTGGAGATCTTGAAATAGCCACTAGCCTACAGTTGAGTGTAGCTCTTGAAACAGCTCCTAGCCTACAGTTGAGTGGAACTCTTGAAACAGCCACTAGCCTACAGTTGAGTGAAGCTCTTGAAACAGCCCCTAGCCTACAGTTGAGTGGAGCTCTTGAAACAGCCACTAGCCTACAGTTGAGTGGACCTCTTGAAACAGTCCCTAGCCTACAGTTGAGTGGAGCTCTTGAAACAGCTCCTAGCCTACAGTTGAATGGAGCTCTTGAAACAGCCACTAGCCTACAGTTGAGTGGAGCTCTTGAAACAGCCCCTAGCCTACAGTTTAATGGAGCTCTTGAAACAGCTCCTAGCCTACAGTTGAGTGGAGCTCTTGAAACAGCCACTAGCCTACAGTTGAGTGGAGCTCTTGAAACAGCCCCTAGCCTACAGTTGAATGGAGCTCTTGAAACAGCCACTAGTCTACAGTTTAGTGGAGCTCTTGAAACAGCCACTAGCCTACAGTTGAGTGGAGCTCTTGAAACAGCCCCTAGCCTACAGTTGAGTGGAGCTCTTGAAACAGCCCCTAGCCTACAGTTTAATGGAGCTCTTGAAACAGCTCCTAGCCTACAGTTGAGTGGAGCTCTTGAAACAGCCACTAGCCTACAGTTGAGTGGAGCTCTTGAAACAGCCACTAGCCTACAGTTGAATGGAGCTCTTGAAACAGCCACTAGTCTACAGTTTAGTGGAGCTCTTGAAACAGCCACTAGCCTACAGTTGAGTGGAGCTCTTGAAACAGCCCCTAGCCTACAGTTGAGTGGAGCTCTTGAAACAGCCACTAGCCTACAGTTGAGTGAAGCTCTTGAAACAGCCCCTAGCCTACAGTTGAGTGGAGCCCTTGAAACAGCCACTAGCCTACAGTTGAATGGAGCTCTTGAAACAATCCCTAGCATACAGTTGAGTGGAGATCTTGAAACAGCCACTAGCCTACAGTTGAGTGGAGCTCTTGAAACAGCCACTAGCCTACAGTTGAGTGGAGCTCTTGAAACAGTCCCTAGCCTACAGTTGAGTGGAGCTCTTGAAACAGCCCCTAGCCTACAGTTATGTGGAGCTCTTGAAACAGCCACTAGCCTACAGTTGAATGGAACTTTTGAAACAGCCACTAGCCTACAGTTGAGTGGAGCTCTTGAAACAGCCACTAGCCTACAGTTGAGTGGAGCTCTTGAAACAGCTCCTAGCCTACAGTTGAATGGAGCTCTTGAAACAGCCACTAGCCTACAGTTGAGTGGAGCTCTTGAAACAGCCACTAGCCTACAGTTGAGTGGAGCTCTTGAAACAGCTCCTAGCCTACGTTTGAGTGGAGCTCTTGAAACAGCCACTAGCCTACAGTTGAGTGGAGCTCTTGAAACAGCCACTAGCCTACAGTTGAGTGGAGCTCTTGAAACAGCCACTAGCCTACAGTTGAGTGGAGCTCTTGAAACAGCCACTAGCCTACAGTTGAGTGGAACTCTTGAAACAGCCCCTAGCCTACAGTTGAGTGAAGCTCTTGAAACAGCTACTAGCCTACAGTTATGTGGAGCTCTTGAAACAGCCACTAGCCTACAGTTGAGTGGAGCTCTTGAAACAGCCACTAGCCTACAGTTGAGTGGAGCTCTTGAAACAGCTCCTAGCCTACAGTTGAATGGAGCTCGTGAAACAGCCACTAGCCTACAGTTGAGTGGAGCTCTTGAAACAGCCACTAGCCTAAAGTTGAGTGGAGCTCTTGAAAAAGCTCCTAGCCTACGTTTGAGTGGAGCTCTTGAAACAGCCACTAGCCTACAGTTGAGTGGAGCTCTTGAAACAGCCACTAGCCTACAGTTGAGTGAAGCTCTTGAAACAGCCCCTAGCCTACAGTTGAGTGGAGCTCTTGAAACAGCCACTAGCCTACAGTTGAGTGGAGCTCTTGAAACAGCCACTAGCCTACAGTTGAGTGGAACTCTTGAAACAGCCCCTAGCCTACAGTTGAGTGAAGCTCTTGAAACAGCCACTAGCCTACAGTTATGTGGAGCTCTTGAAACAGCCACTAGCCTACAGTTGAGTGGAGCTCTTGAAACAGCCACTAGCCTACAGTTGAGTGGAGCTCTTGAAACAGCTCCTAGCCTACAGTTGAATGGAGCTCGTGAAACAGCCACTAGCCTACAGTTGAGTGGAGCTCTTGAAACAGCCACTAGCCTACAGTTGAGTGGAGCTCTTTAAACAGCTCCTAACCTACAGTTGAGTGGAGCTCTTGAAAAAGCCACTAGCCTACAGTTGAGTGGAGCTCTTGAAACAGCCACTAGCCTACAGTTGAGTGGAGCTCTTGAAACAGCCCCTAGCCTACAGTTTAATGGAGCTCTTGAAACAGATCCTAGCCTACAGTTGAGTGGAGCTCTTGAAACAGCCACTAGCCTATAGTTTAGTGGAGCTCTTGAAACAGCCACTAGCCTACAGTTGAGTGGAGCTCTTGAAACAGCCACTAGCCTACAGTTTAGTGGAGCTCTTGAAACAGCTCCTAGCCTACAGTTTAGTGGAGCTCTTGAAACAGCCACTAGCCTACAGTTGAGTGGAGCTCTTGAAACAGCCACTAGCCTACAGTTGAGTGGAGCTCTTGAAACAGCTCCTAGCCTACAGTTGAGTGGAGCTCTTGAAACATCCACTAGCCTACAGTTGAGTGGAGCTCTTGAAACAGCCCCTAGCCTACAGTTGAATGGAGCTCTTGAAACAGCCACTAGCCTACAGTTTAGTGGAGCTCTTGAAACAGCCACTAGCCTACAGTTGAGTGGAGCTCTTGAAACAGCCCCTAGCCTACAGTTGAGTGGAGCTCTTGAAACAGCCCCTAGCCAACAGTTGAGTGGAGCCCTTGAAACAGCCACTAGCCTACAGTTGAGTGGAGCTCTTGAAACAGTCCCTAGCCTACAGTTGAGTGGAGCTCTTGAAACAGCCACTAGCCTACAGTTGAGTGGAGCTCTTGAAACAGCCACTAGCCTACAGTTGAGTGGAGCTCTTGAAACAGCCACTAGCCTACAGTTGAGTGGAACTCTTGAAACAGCCCCTAGCCTACAGTTGAGTGAAGCTCTTGAAACAGCCACTAGCCTACAGTTATGTGGAGCTCTTGAAACAGCCACTAGCCTACAGTTGAGTGGAGCTCTTGAAACAGCCACTAGCCTACAGTTGAGTGGAGCTCTTGAAACAGCCACTAGCCTACAGTTGAGTGGAGCTCTTGAAACAGTCCCTAGCCTACAGTTGAGTGGAGATCTTGAAATAGCCACTAGCCTACAGTTGAGTGTAGCTCTTGAAACAGCTCCTAGCCTACAGTTGAGTGGAACTCTTGAAACAGCCACTAGCCTACAGTTGAGTGAAGCTCTTGAAACAGCCCCTAGCCTACAGTTGAGTGGAGCTCTTGAAACAGCCACTAGCCTACAGTTGAGTGGACCTCTTGAAACAGTCCCTAGCCTACAGTTGAGTGGAGCTCTTGAAACAGCTCCTAGCCTACAGTTGAATGGAGCTCTTGAAACAGCCACTAGCCTACAGTTGAGTGGAGCTCTTGAAACAGCCCCTAGCCTACAGTTTAATGGAGCTCTTGAAACAGCTCCTAGCCTACAGTTGAGTGGAGCTCTTGAAACAGCCACTAGCCTACAGTTGAGTGGAGCTCTTGAAACAGCCCCTAGCCTACAGTTGAATGGAGCTCTTGAAACAGCCACTAGTCTACAGTTTAGTGGAGCTCTTGAAACAGCCACTAGCCTACAGTTGAGTGGAGCTCTTGAAACAGCCCCTAGCCTACAGTTGAGTGGAGCTCTTGAAACAGCCCCTAGCCTACAGTTTAATGGAGCTCTTGAAACAGCTCCTAGCCTACAGTTGAGTGGAGCTCTTGAAACAGCCACTAGCCTACAGTTGAGTGGAGCTCTTAAAACAGCCACTAGCCTACAGTTGAATGGAGCTCTTGAAACAGCCACTAGTCTACAGTTTAGTGGAGCTCTTGAAACAGCCACTAGCCTACAGTTGAGTGGAGCTCTTGAAACAGCCCCTAGCCTACAGTTGAGTGGAGCTCTTGAAACAGCCACTAGCCTACAGTTGAGTGAAGCTCTTGAAACAGCCCCTAGCCTACAGTTGAGTGGAGCTCTTGAAACAGCCACTAGCCTACAGTTGAATGGAGCTCTTGAAACAATCCCTAGCATACAGTTGAGTGGAGATCTTGAAACAGCCACTAGCCTACAGTTGAGTGGAGCTCTTGAAACAGCCACTAGCCTACAGTTGAGTGGAGCTCTTGAAACAGTCCCTAGCCTACAGTTGAGTGGAGCTCTTGAAACAGCCCCTAGCCTACAGTTATGTGGAGCTCTTGAAACAGCCACTAGCCTACAGTTGAATGGAACTTTTGAAACAGCCACTAGCCTACAGTTGAGTGGAGCTCTTGAAACAGCCACTAGCCTACAGTTGAGTGGAGCTCTTGAAACAGTTCCTAGCCTACAGTTGAATGGAGCTCTTGAAACAGCCACTAGCCTACAGTTGAGTGGAGCTCTTGAAACAGCCACTAGCCTACAGTTGAGTGGAGCTCTTGAAACAGCTCCTAGCCTACGTTTGAGTGGAGCTCTTGAAACAGCCACTAGCCTACAGTTTAGTGGAGCTCTTGAAACAGCCACTAGCCTACAGTTGAGTGGAGCTCTTGAAACAGCCACTAGCCTACAGTTGAGTGGAGCTCTTGAAACAGCCCCTAGCCAACAGTTGAGTGGAGCTCTTGAAACAGCCACTAGCCTACAGTTGAGTGGAGCTCTTGAAACAGTCCCTAGCCTACAGTTGAGTGGAGATCTTGAAATAGCCACTAGCCTACAGTTGAGTGTAGCTCTTGAAACAGCTCCTAGCCTACAGTTGAGTGGAACTCTTGAAACAGCCACTAGCCTACAGTTGAGTGAAGCTCTTGAAACAGCCCCTAGCCTACAGTTGAGTGGAGCTCTTGAAACAGCCACTAGCCTACAGTTGAGTGGACCTCTTGAAACAGTCCCTAGCCTACAGTTGAGTGGAGCTCTTGAAACAGCTCCTAGCCTACAGTTGAATGGAGCTCTTGAAACAGCCACTAGCCTACAGTTGAGTGGAGCTCTTGAAACAGCCCCTAGCCTACAGTTTAATGGAGCTCTTGAAACAGCTCCTAGCCTACAGTTGAGTGGAGCTCTTGAAACAGCCACTAGCCTACAGTTGAGTGGAGCTCTTGAAACAGCCCCTAGCCTACAGTTGAATGGAGCTCTTGAAACAGCCACTAGTCTACAGTTTAGTGGAGCTCTTGAAACAGCCACTAGCCTACAGTTGAGTGGAGCTCTTGAAACAGCCCCTAGCCTACAGTTGAGTGGAGCTCTTGAAACAGCCCCTAGCCTACAGTTTAATGGAGCTCTTGAAACAGCTCCTAGCCTACAGTTGAGTGGAGCTCTTGAAACAGCCACTAGCCTACAGTTGAGTGGAGCTCTTGAAACAGCCACTAGCCTACAGTTGAATGGAGCTCTTGAAACATCCACTAGTCTACAGTTTAGTGGAGCTCTTGAAACAGCCACTAGCCTACAGTTGAGTGGAGCTCTTGAAACAGCCCCTAGCCTACAGTTGAGTGGAGCTCTTGAAACAGCCACTAGCCTACAGTTGAGTGAAGCTCTTGAAACAGCCCCTAGCCTACAGTTGAGTGGAGCTCTTGAAACAGCCACTAGCCTACAGTTGAATGGAGCTCTTGAAACAATCCCTAGCATACAGTTGAGTGGAGATCTTGAAACAGCCACTAGCCTACAGTTGAGTGGAGCTCTTGAAACAGCCACTAGCCTTCAGTTGAGTGGAGCTCTTGAAACAGTCCCTAGCCTACAGTTGAGTGGAGCTCTTGAAACAGCCCCTAGCCTACAGTTATGTGGAGCTCTTGAAACAGCCACTAGCCTACAGTTGAATGGAACTTTTGAAACAGCCACTAGCCTACAGTTGAGTGGAGCTCTTGAAACAGCCACTAGCCTACAGTTGAGTGGAGCTCTTGAAACAGCTCCTAGCCTACAGTTGAATGGAGCTCTTGAAACAGCCACTAGCCTACAGTTGAGTGGAGCTCTTGAAACAGCCACTAGCCTACAGTTGAGTGGAGCTCTTGAAACAGCTCCTAGCCTACGTTTGAGTGGAGCTCTTGAAACAGCCACTAGCCTACAGATGAGTGGAGCTCTTGAAACAGCCACTAGCCTACAGTTGAGTGGAGCTCTTGAAACAGCCACTAGCCTACAGTTGAGTGGAGCTCTTGAAACAGCCACTAGCCTACAGTTGAGTGGAACTCTTGAAACAGCCCCTAGCCTACAGTTGAGTGAAGCTCTTGAAACAGCCACTAGCCTACAGTTATGTGGAGCTCTTGAAACAGCCACTAGCCTACAGTTGAGTGGAGCTCTTGAAACAGCCACTAGCCTACAGTTGAGTGGAGCTCTTGAAACAGCTCCTAGCCTACAGTTGAATGGAGCTCGTGAAACAGCCACTAGCCTACAGTTGAGTGGAGCTCTTGAAACAGCCACTAGCCTAAAGTTGAGTGGAGCTCTTGAAAAAGCTCCTAGCCTACGTTTGAGTGGAGCTCTTGAAACAGCCACTAGCCTACAGTTGAGTGGAGCTCTTGAAACAGCCACTAGCCTACAGTTGAGTGAAGCTCTTGAAACAGCCCCTAGCCTACAGTTGAGTGGAGCTCTTGAAACAGCCACTAGCCTACAGTTGAGTGGAGCTCTTGAAACAGCCACTAGCCTACAGTTGAGTGGAACTCTTGAAACAGCCCCTAGCCTACAGTTGAGTGAAGCTCTTGAAACAGCCACTAGCCTACAGTTATGTGGAGCTCTTGAAACAGCCACTAGCCTACAGTTGAGTGGAGCTCTTGAAACAGCCACTAGCCTACAGTTGAGTGGAGCTCTTGAAACAGCTCCTAGCCTACAGTTGAATGGAGCTCGTGAAACAGCCACTAGCCTACAGTTGAGTGGAGCTCTTGAAACAGCCACTAGCCTACAGTTGAGTGGAGCTCTTTAAACAGCTCCTAACCTACAGTTGAGTGGAGCTCTTGAAAAAGCCACTAGCCTACAGTTGAGTGGAGCTCTTGAAACAGCCACTAGCCTACAGTTGAGTGGAGCTCTTGAAACAGCCCCTAGCCTACAGTTTAATGGAGCTCTTGAAACAGATCCTAGCCTACAGTTGAGTGGAGCTCTTGAAACAGCCACTAGCCTATAGTTTAGTGGAGCTCTTGAAACAGCCACTAGCCTACAGTTGAGTGGAGCTCTTGAAACAGCCACTAGCCTACAGTTTAGTGGAGCTCTTGAAACAGCTCCTAGCCTACAGTTTAGTGGAGCTCTTGAAACAGCCACTAGCCTACAGTTGAGTGGAGCTCTTGAAACAGCCACTAGCCTACAGTTGAGTGGAGCTCTTGAAACAGCTCCTAGCCTACAGTTGAGTGGAGCTCTTGAAACATCCACTAGCCTACAGTTGAGTGGAGCTCTTGAAACAGCCCCTAGCCTACAGTTGAATGGAGCTCTTGAAACAGCCACTAGCCTACAGTTTAGTGGAGCTCTTGAAACAGCCACTAGCCTACAGTTGAGTGGAGCTCTTGAAACAGCCCCTAGCCTACAGTTGAGTGGAGCTCTTGAAACAGCCCCTAGCCAACAGTTGAGTGGAGCCCTTGAAACAGCCACTAGCCTACAGTTGAGTGGAGCTCTTGAAACAGTCCCTAGCCTACAGTTGAGTGGAGATCTTGAAATAGCCACTAGCCTACAGTTGAGTGGAGCTCTTGAAACAGCCACTAGCCTACAGTTGAGTGGAACTCTTGAAACAGCCACTAGCCTACAGTTGAGTGAAGCTCTTGAAACAGCCACTAGCCTACAGTTGAGTGGAGCTCTTGAAACAGCCACTAGCCTACAGTTGAGTGGAGCTCTTGAAACAGTCCCTAGCCTACAGTTGAGTGGAGCTCTTGAAACAGCTCCTAGCCTACAGTTGAATGGAGCTCTTGAAACAGCCCATAGCCTACAGTTGAGTGAAGCTCTTGAAACAGCCTCTAGCCTACAGTTGAGTGGAGCTCTTGAAACAGCCCCTAGCCTACAGTTTAGTGGAGCTCTTGAAACAGCCCCTAGGCTACAGTTGAGTGGAGCTCTTGAAACAGCCACTAGCCTACAGTTGAATGGAGCTCTTGAAACAGCCACTAGCCTACAGTTGAGTGGAGCTCTTGAAACAGCCACTAGCCTACAGTTGAGTGGAGCTCTTGAAACAGCTCCTAGCCTACAGTTGAATGGAGCTCTTGACACAGCCACTAGCCTACAGTTGAGTGGAGCTCTTGAAACAGCCACTAGCCTACAGTTGAGTGGAGCTCTTGAAACAGCCACTAGCCTACAGTTGAGTGGAGCTCTTGAAACAGCCCCTAGCCTACAGTTGAGTGGAGCTCTTGAAACAGCTCCTAGCCTACAGTTGAGTGGAGCTCTTGAAACAGCCCCTAGCCTACAGTTGAGTGGAGATCTTGAAACAGCCACTAGCCTACAGTTGAGTGGAGCACTTGAAACAGCCCCTAGCCTACAGTTGAGTGGAGCTCTTGAAACAGCCACTAGCCTACAGTTGAGTGAAGCTCTTGAAACAGCCACTAGCCTACAGTTTAGTGGAGCTCTTGAAACAGCTCCTAGCCTACAGTTTAGTGGAGCTCTTGAAACAGCCACTAGCCTACAGTTGAGTGGAGCTCTTGAAACAGCCACTAGCCTACAGTTGAGTGGAGCTCTTGAAACAGCTCCTAGCCTACAGTTGAGTGTAGCTCTTGAAACATCCACTAGCCTACAGTTGAGTGGAGCTCTTGAAACAGCCCCTAGCCTACAGTTGAATGGAGCTCTTGAAACAGCCACTAGCCTACAGTTTAGTGGAGCTCTTGAAACAGCCACTAGCCTACAGTTGAGTGGAGCTCTTGAAACAGCCCCTAGCCTACAGTTGAGTGGAGCTCTTGAAACAGCCCCTAGCCAACAGTTGAGTGGAGCTCTTGAAACAGCCACTAGCCTACAGTTGAGTGGAGCTCTTGAAACAGTCCCTAGCCTACAGTTGAGTGGAGATCTTGAAATAGCCACTAGCCTACAGTTGAGTGGAGCTCTTGAAACAGCCACTAGCCTACAGTTGAGTGGAACTCTTGAAACAGCCACTAGCCTACAGTTGAGTGAAGCTCTTGAAACAGCCACTAGCCTACAGTTGAGTGGAGCTCTTGAAACAGCCACTAGCCTACAGTTGAGTGGAGCTCTTGAAACAGTCCCTAGCCTACAGTTGAGTGGAGCTCTTGAAACAGCTCCTAGCCTACAGTTGAATGGAGCTCTTGAAACAGCCCCTAGCCTACAGTTGAGTGAAGCTCTTGAAACAGCCTCTAGCCTACAGTTGAGTGGAGCTCTTGAAACAGCCCCTAGCCTACAGTTTAGTGGAGCTCTTGAAACAGCCCCTAGGCTACAGTTGAGTGGAGCTCTTGAAACAGCCACTAGCCTACAGTTGAATGGAGCTCTTGAAACAGCCACTAGCCTACAGTTGAGTGGAGCTCTTGAAACAGCCACTAGCCTACAGTTGAGTGGAGCTCTTGAAACAGCTCCTAGCCTACAGTTGAATGGAGCTCTTGACACAGCCACTAGCCTACAGTTGAGTGGAGCTCTTGAAACAGCCACTAGCCTACAGTTGAGTGGAGCTCTTGAAACAGCCACTAGCCTACAGTTGAGTGGAGCTCTTGAAACAGCCCCTAGCCTACCGTTGAGTGGAGCTCTTGAAACAGCTCCTAGCCTACAGTTGAGTGGAGCTCTTGAAACAGCCCCTAGCCTACAGTTGAGTGGAGATCTTGAAACAGCCACTAGCCTACAGTTGAGTGGAGCTCTTGAAACAGCCACTAGCCTACAGTTTAGTGGAGCTCTTGAAACAGCCCCTAGCCTACAGTTGAGTGGAGCTCTTGAAACAGCCCCTAGCCTACAGTTGAGTGGAGCTCTTGAAACAGCCACTAGCCTACAGTTGAGTGGAGCTCTTGAAACAGCCACTAGCCTACAGTTGAGTGGAGCTCTTGAAACAGCCCCTAGCCTACAGTTTAGTGGAGCTCTTGAAACAGCTCCTAGCCTACAGTTGAGTGGAGCTCTTGAAACAGCCACTAGCCTACAGTTGAGTGGAGCTCTTGAAACAACCACTAGCCTACAGTTGAGTGGAGCTCTTGAAACAGCCACTAGCCTACAGTTGAGTGGAGTTCTTGAAACAGCCACTAGCCTACAGTTGAGTGGAGCTCTTGAAACAGCACCTAGCCTACAGTTGAGTGGAGCTCTTGAAACAGCCACTAGCCTACAGTTGAATGGAGCTCTTGAAACAGCCACTAGCCTACAGTTTAGTGGAGCTCTTGAAACAGCCACTAGCCTACAGTTGAGTGGAGCTCTTGAAACAGCCCCTAGCCTACAGTTGAGTGGAGCTCTTGAAACAGCCACTAGCCTACAGTTGAGTGAAGCTCTTGAAACAGCCCCTAGCCTACAGTTGAGTGGAGTTCTTGAATCAGCCACTAGCCTACAGTTGAGTGGAGCTCTTGAAACAGTCCCTAGCCTACAATTGAGTGGAGATCTTGAAACAGCCACTAGCCTACAGTTGAGTGGAACTCTTGAAACAGCCCCTAGCATACAGTTGAGTGAAGCTCTTGAAACAGCCCCTAGCCTACAGTTGAGTGGAGCTCTTGAAACAGCCACTAGCCTACAGTTGAGTGGAGCTCTTGAAACAGTCCCTAGCCTACAGTTGAGTGGAGCTCTTGAAACAGCCCCTAGCCTACAGTTATGTGGAGGTCTTGAAACAGCCACTAGCCTATAGTTGAATGGAACTCTTGAAAAAGCCACTAGCCTACAGTTGAGTGGAGCTCTTGAAACAGCCACTAGCCTACAGTTGAGTGGAGCTATTGAAACAGCACCTAGCCTACAGTTGAATGGAGCTCTTGAAACAGCCACTAGCCTACAGTTGAGTGGAGCTCTTGAAACAGTCCCTAGCCTACAGTTGAGTGGATCTCTTGAAACAGCCACTAGCCTACAGTTGAGTGGAGCTCTTGAAACAGCCCCTAGCCTACAGTTGAGTGAAGCTCTTGAAACAGCCACTATCCTACAGTTGAGTGGAGCTCTTGAAACAGCCCCTAGCCTACAGTTGAGTGAAGCTCTTGAAACATCCACTAGCCTACAGTTGAGTGGAGCTCTTGAAACAGCCACTAGCCTACAGTTGAGTGGAGCTCTTGAAACAGCCACTAGCCTACAGTTGAGTGGAGCTCTTGAAACAGCCCCTAGCATACAGTTGAGTGGATCTCTTGAAACAGCCACTAGCCTACAGTTGAGTGGAGCTCTTGAAACAGCCCCTAGCCTACAGTTGAGTGAAGCTCTTGAAACAGCCTCTAGCCTACAGTTGAGTGGAGCTCTTGAAACAGCCACTAGCCTACAGTTGAGTGGAGCTCTTGAAACAGCCCCTAGACTACAGTTGAGTAGAGCTCTTGAAACAGCCTCTAGCCTACAGTTGAGTGGAGCTCTTGAAACACCCACTAGCCTACAGCTGAGTGGAGCTCTTGAAACAGCCCCTAGCCTACAGTTGAGTGGAGCTCTTGAAACAGCTCCTAGCCTACAGTTGAGTGGAGCTCTTGAAACAGCCACTAGCCTACAGTTGAGTGGAGCTCTTGAAACAGCCCATAGCCTACAGTTGAGTGGAGCTCTTGAAACAGCCACTAGCCTACAGTTGGGTGGAGCTCTTGAAACAGCCCCTAGCCTACAGTTGAGTGGAGCTCTTGAAACAGCCAATAGCCTACAGTTGAGTGGAGCTCTTGAAACAGCCACTAGCCTACAGTTGAATGGAGCCATTTCTTTACTTCTGTCGATAAACTCTACATCTGGACATCTTTGTCGTTATGTTATTTGGAGTATATAATTTTACGTTAGATGCGAGGTTATAAAATCAAGAACAAATAGGTATGCGGTATTGATATATCAAGTCATGGACAAAACTTCGGTGCTTTTGCATTTGAATATTCACACAGATTTACTTTATGAATATATAATTTGATATTCTCCTGTATCAGAAAAGCGATTAAATAGTCTGTTGTTATCGTGGCTGGACAAGAGGCATCATCCGCTTTTTTTTTCTTTTCTTTTTCTTGCCGATTTCACGGATCGATGAATTCATTAAGGAACTAGCATTTTTTTCTATTATTGAGGATGAATGATGTGTAAATATATAGAATCAAGTCCTCTTTTTGTTCTTTCCCTACAAGAAAATGCTACAAGCGTACATTATACATTGCACAATGGCAGAATACGATAAAAGACCACAATCCTATTGTTTCCTCTTAACACACGTTGTGTTGTAATATTGAGTCCCTAATGAGAAAATAATTCAATCAAATTTCCACGTTGAAACTGAAAATTCCATTAGTGTTCCCTGCAATTATCAACTGAACTGTAAATCCATTGAAAATAGCAACAGTTTTAGCGGGATAACTGTTCGTTAAATCTTGCATGTGATCTTCGACACATGTTACTGGGTATTAGGGTTGATGACCTTCATACAATGTAGAAATATGATGACGTAACTTATTTTTTTACATATTGATTGAAAGATTATATCGTTCTTTAAAATAACCTACTCACACAATTATATGTGAGAGTTTGAATTTTACTCACATGTGGAAAAGACGTGCATGGCCGCATTATATTACTAAGAGTGGCGGTTTGGGCCAATATTCTGGTTTAAACCCTTCACACAGTGCCTGTAACAAACCAGGAAAGTGAGCGGCCATTTATTTCTGTGTATGATGTATCAATTTTGCCTCTTTCTATTGGATCCGACAGTGTGGTATTTTTGCTTTTCATTTTAGTATTGCCAATATCTTGTTTTAGGAAGGGACAAAATATTGTTTTCTTATAATAAAATAAACTCTGATTCTAAACCAATATTTCTCTGAAATTGATATCATCAAAATGCTAAAGTTTTGTGATTGACAACATATTTGTTATGCTTGGTTGACGTGTTTTTCAACAGACAGTCAGAATTCCTACGAGTGCCAGCTGTGGTGTTCTTCCCACCGGTTTGTTCCTTTATTCGTATAAAGCAAGTGTCAACTAAGAGAAGCTTACCCGGTCCCCTAATTTCTCATTTACCTATATAGATGATGACCTTTCACTAAATAATTTCAAATTTGATTACTATGTTGATCGCATCTATTCATTCATCTTGAAATAAATGAGACAAAAGTGACATCAATGATTGCACCTTGCCTTGACCTACACATCGGAAATGACAGTAACGATGGGTCTAGAACGAAACCGTTGTGAAATTTCAATTTATATGTAGCACGACAACGTTTCGTGTTTAACCACTCACGGTGTCATTTCATACAAGTTCAGCAGAAGGGACACTATCATCGTAGTTACTGATCCTGCAATTATGCCATAAAAGGGCAGACAGCATATACATAAAACGGAACGTGATATTAAAGGACCAGTTTTTTTTTTTTTTTATTTTATTTTATTTATTTTTATTTATTTTTTGTGGCATTTTTTAGGAAGCACCAATATTCAATCTAATAATGGAAAAATGCTTCGAGAAGACCACACGAATTCCAAAAGGGATAAAATTGGTAACTCTTAAGTTTGGGAATATCGATATGAGAATAAACATTGCATTTACTCCTCCTATGCTTAAGATATATAATAAATCGTAAGGATCGCAATGTGTTACATCAATTAAGAACAAGTGCAGGCAACAATTGTTTTATTACGCTCCCGAAGTTCGGGAGCGTTAATGGTAGAAGTATGAATATGTACTACTATGGCACTTCAAAATCTTCAACAATATGGCTGCCAAACCGGAAATAAATTAAAAGAAAAATCACGTGACCTAAACCGGAACTCTAGTCGAAATAAAAATGAAACAATGTTCGGTAGCGGATACGAAAACTGTCCGGAGTTTGGAGTTTTAGGTGGTGTTATTTTTAAGCTTGATATTTTGTAAACAGGAAGAAAAATTACTGTTCTTCGGGAGCGTTTCAGGTTGCACCTGCCTCATATTATACCGAAACTCTATTTACAATAATGTTGGATGCAATAAACACTTATTTGTGTGTTTTTATCTTGTCTTTTCATAAACTTCACATATATTACTTTTATTTTATATATAATATATAATGTAAGGTATAATAATTAGTTTTATTAGTTTTTGCTAATATTATATGTACATGTCCGTATCAATTTGCAATATTTTTCGTAAAAGCGGTTAATATAAATGACATGCTCCATTTTGGAAAGTGCATTGCCGGAGAATCGTTATATTTCTTTATACTTTATTGACATTTTTTTTTATTCAAAGAAAATATAAAAGTAATGTAAAAGATTAACTGAACTATTAAATATGACAGTAACAATTTGAGACATGATCTGCATCACTCTTTGACAATAATACTTCAGACATATTTTGAGAGTTCTAAATTTAATAATAAATATGGTCCTAATGGTTCTGATGTAAAATTATTATTTGATTATGTCAAGAATAATATTTCTAGTCATAAGTTATAAAAATGTAGGGACTATTAATTTAGAAGAATATTACTTTTATAATCAGATTATATTTCACAGTCACTTATTTGGCTGTTATCTGTAAAAATGGTAAGAGGAGTTTGAAGATACCAAAGGGGTAATCAGAATCCGTAAATCGAAGAAGAACAGACAACGCAATGACCAAAAGAAAAAGGACAAACAACGATCTACAAAACATACACATAAACTTAAAGATCGAGTAACAAGAATCCCACCGCTCGCGAGAAAATCCCAAGGAAATTTCCATGTGAGGCTCACGTGTTTCCAATTATAGTTACTTCCCTTGATTCAACAGACAACAAACATGGCGTCCAGTGACAGGTTCGTCGTTGTAGGCGAAGACGAAATTGTATATATTATATCGAATATTCTCGCAAAGCCGCAGGTATTCTATTACTTGATGTCTGATGCAAAAATATTCGATATAATATACCAATTGTCACCCTTGTTGGAGTGTGACCCGACGGTTTGTCTCCCCTCGAAGTCACATTCGGGGAAGCCCTCGGGTGACCTTACTTTTCTCTGGGAGACAAACTGTCGGGTCACACTCCAACAAGGGTGTTAATTGTATAATAACAAACAAAAACGTGACCTATGAAAAACGGTAGTAAAGACGAACTGAACATCGTCTTAACGCATAAATTGTAGAGGACATCAAACACATAAATAAATGATATGTCATTAGACAAAAATATCAACTCAAAGCTGCAAACATCATTCCTGTCATATTAGCTTCAGCTCGTCAACGTTTTCTTATACATAAAGCGTACTTATTCTTCATTTTGAATAATATTTGGTTTGTATCAAGCTTTGAAGAATAGTTTTCTAAAGCTGGCACTAATGCGATTATTATTCACTGTGGAATTCTTTTACTTTCTGATATATATCACAATAATAGACTTAAAGAGATTTTCCAATCTAGATTGAGCTCTTTTGAAAATACGTAGCATTGCTTTATATTGTATTTTAGTTTATTTTATTTAATCAGTTTCCCCATGATGAAAGTAAAATTCCATTAGCCTGCCTGCAATAATCTATTATCATTCACGATAATCAGGGTATTCGTTTTAGTCACACATCTATGAAAGTTATTCCGTTTAGCAAATTTGTCTACGGAATATACCAGCTGCAGCAACACGAACACAACAAAGATAACTACAAACTCCGGTTTATTGATGGGTTTTGGAAATGCAGACTTTGTCGGTGATATATGATCCCTTTGTCTTTTACAGATTCTGTTCACCTCGGTTGTATATTTTTAGTTCCGTTAAAACACATCGATATCGTCTTCAAGGGCAATTGTAATTGGAATTTTCCAAATAGCCTTTATAAAATGAAAGTTCGAGCGCAGCTACACACTACTATGTACACATGACGTAATTATGAGGGATATAGATTACTTTTGCTTCATGTGATGTTCCACTCGATTTCCGTGTAACATCGTTGTAAGTGTGACCATTATGCACGATACATGGATTAGAAGAGTATTTATACACCGTTTCCACTACCAATAGACCTCGTTTTTGCTATGACAACCCATGCAAGTTGAAAATAACGTATAATGTGACCCTAGAACGAAAAGGTATGTTTCTTCTGATTAATGATTAGAACTACCGGTGGCATCAGAGTTCAGAAAAAAATAATAGAATGAAGTCATTGCTACGAAAATTCTACGGTCATCATCAAGAACTGGTTCACTGTTACGAATATCCATTTCTCGAATGCCTATTGATCTTTTCCCTTCTACGTATTTTTTTTTCTTTCCGCTATCAACAGCAAGACATTTACTGGGCTTGCCTATGAACAATATAGTGAGTGTCTTCTAATAAACTGGAACTGCTTACCCGTCGCCAGCTCCTGGGTTCACCCCGGTTTTTCAGTTTGCTGTGTTGTGTTTTTGTTTTTCTTTTCTTCGTTCTGTGTCCTGTGCCCAATGTTTCCCATTTCTCCTATTTGTCCTTTCGATTTTCTCTCACGTTTATATATTAAACATATCTAGCTTCAAAACCATGACAGACTACTGTACTGAAACACATTGGTCTTTTTATGTTAAATCTTCTAATATTACCGAAAACCATCTCAAATGCAATCAGAACATCCTCTGAAATTTGCGCCTAACATTATGAACAAGACATATGAGGTAAGTGATATATATTATGGGTAAAATGTTTTACATATCAAATAGTTCTAAGAACAGGTACAGGAAACTAACTTTTATTGTACGACGTTAAAATGCCTCAAGATTAGATTACTCATTTACAATGTATGTTGAAATTTGTCTCTCTTGAAATTTTTCCTAATGCCTTGTATTAAAAAACGTAGATATCACATTTAGTGCGGACCACGTGTTTCTGGAATAACCTTCATCAGGTACGTTCATAATCACAAGATTGAAAAGAAACAATAATTTAAAGTTTTGGGAGAAATAAAACCAAAGGGCCTAAACAGCATAGCCAAAATCGGCTAAGGTCTCCTTTGCCTGAGGGAGGAGAACATTATTTTTATTGATAATTAAATAGAACTCGTAATGAGAATTTTGGAACAACCAGAATATACGTAGATGCTCGAAAAATCCCATCGGACGTTGGGTGTTGCTGCTGCGTGCTTGCTCGGTAATCAAGTAGTCAATTTTATATTATATATTCTCATATAGTGTTAATATAACTAAGTTATCTTCATATCGATATCGATCCTACATTTTCATTATTATTTGCAAGCGTTCTTCAATACTTAATGTTTCCTGTCGTCGTGTGGTGTATGATATTAATTTCCTATTGCATGATATTACATCTAAGATCGTATTACATAGTATAAGAAAATATGACTTCTTAAACATGAATTTAATAAACGTGTACATTGATCTTCAGGTTTCGCTTTTCGTCCTGAAATACTTAATCCGTATAGGTGAATTCCGTGCCCATTTTACTAGTTGAAATGATTATAATGTTTCCAATATCACAACTTGGAGAAGTCGCAAGTCCAATCGTAAGTCAACTTCGATAAACAGAGGTATTTATGGCACGTGAAGAGGATTTGTAATATTTCAGAGCCATTTTTCCAACAGTTGATAAACAAACAAAGCTGACCAGCAGCGATCCAGAACATAAAACAAGTTAATTGAATCGTATAACTCCCTGTGTCTCATTCCTTATTGGAAACGATTTGTCCTTTCGGAACTAACTGTTACATTTATGGAAACTTACACCTTTGATAATCAGTCTCCTCATAAATACAATTACAAAGCCATTAGCCATATATATAATAAATAATAACATGTATTATCAAATTGCCATCAATCATTCTTATAATATAACACATCTCTGTCTAGTATAGACACCAATTGTTACACTGTACAGAATACATTGTCTCCTTCCAGAGTACATTGTCCCCATGTATTATGCAACAGAAATGACAATGAATATTGAACAACTTAAAAAGGGAATATTAGTAGTATATGGTAAACTGTGGTGATGCAAAGAATAAGTGAATATCTACATGTACATGATCTACAAATCCAATCAAATTTTATTTGATTAAACTTTTCAAAAGTTTGGTCTCATCAAACTAACTTAACCCTGCTAAAGAATAAAGAACCTAGAGAAAAGAGTTTGAAGATACCAAAGGGGTAATCAGAATCCGTAAATCGAAGAAGGAAGAGACAACACAATGGCCAAAGGAAAAAGGACAAAATAACAAACAACGATCTACAAAACATACACATAACACTAAAGATTGAGTAACACGAACTCCACTAAAAACCTGGGGTGTACTTATGTGCTCCGTAAGGGTAAGCAGTTCCTGCTGCTAGTAAATGGTGGTGACATGGAGAATAAGTGAATACATAGAATAACAAATCAAATCAAACCTCATTTTTATTAAACTTTATTAAAGGCTTGGGCCCATAAAACTAGCTTAACGCCGCCACTTTTTACTGAATTAACTGTATCAAGACGGAAAATTAAGCGATCATGTATTTATGTCTTAGGAGTTTCTATGTTCAATATTTCTACAATTTTTTTTATGATTTTGGAACTGTGTGCTATTTTTTTTCTCATATAAATCGATAATGATTGTCCACTTTTGATTGCCCCTTCGATATTCTCTAACGTTTAATTATGACATAATATGCAAATGAAACAAGATTAATACATAATATCAAACAAGTTCAAAGGTCCTCTGTCCTCAGTACAAATGATTGTTTTTGAAGCCATCTGCATTTTCCACTTTCGATGGTGTTGATATGTGTTATATCGGTTACTTCCAACGAGTTCCTGTTTACATCTTTAGTACTAAGAGGATATTGTAAAATGTCTTAACTCAAAATTAAATACTTTGTGTATGATAACGCTTCATGAATTGTATTCGTATATTTTCATCTTCTTAAATTATTTATCAGACATTTTTTATTTGCTCAAATGTTGTCTTAATATATTTCACATAGCAATATTATATAATTCTTTTTTGTAGGCGTTTTTTTTTTCACTTAGAGAACAAATATTCCTTGTTTTTTTTATAAGAAAAAGAATTGATTAATAAAACCCCTTTTGACATTGCGTGTAACTGATGAAGGTTATTTGAGAAACCCGTCATGTGCACTAAATTAGATATCTACGTTTTTATTTAATGATTTAATGGGTTGAAGGAGACTTTAAGACACTAGAAACGCATTTAAAATAAAACTAAATCAATATTTCGTACAAACTAAAATCCTTTGCAAAGCCAAGCCAATCAAAATAGAACATTAAAATGACAAAACATATCACGCTGTAGGTACAGTTTCAAACGAAAAATCGCAGAACCAAATGGAACATTGATACGTCTAACATATATATATATAGAGAGAGAGAGAGAGCGGATGTAGTCGAGTGGTCTAGGGCGCTGGACATAAGGCTAAGCGATTGGTGCTGCAGTGTATCAATGGTGTGAGTTCAAATCCCGTGGAGGGAAGAACAAAAATTTGACACCTCAAAAATCTAATTATAACACTGTTTGGTTTAATTTTCAGACGTATATATATATATATATATGACCATTCACTTTATGACTTGGTACAGGCACTTCAATAAAAAGTGAGAATAACTATTTGTATTGATCCAGAACCTCCCCTAATAGTGAAATGATATATATAAATATTATGTATCCAGAACTAAGCAAATGTAAGTTTATCTGGTATTGTCATTTACAAATATTATACATGAAAATACAAAAATAACAGATGAAATATTGTATAATGAGATTAATCATTGTATACTGATTAGTGTTTTAAGATCGTTGTTTGTCCTTTTTCTTTTGATCATTGCTATGTCTGTCCTTCGATTTTTGGCTTCTGATTACCCGTCTGGTATCTTCAAATTATTCCTTAGATGACTATTCTTCAAAGCTTGATACAATCGAAATAGAATACGATATTAAGAAAAAAATATGTTTTTGTATTAACGTCGACACACTCAGAAAGTCTTACATGGATAACTACTCTTGAAATCAGACGTGTGATAGTTAATTAGATAGCAGGGTTCGTGTGGTTTATTTTGTTCAATAACATGTCTTCACAATGTTTAGTTTCGAGTTCTGATGTCCGCTTCGAGTTCCGCGATTTACTACAAGACAATACAAACGCATTTAAAAAAAAATTAATTCATAATTAAATTGATATTAGTTTACAGGCTAAACTCCTTTGCCAGCCGATCCAATGGAAAAATTCAGTATTTACATGTATATAGAGAACATATATATTCAGAAAGTTAATTATTGGTAAAGTTATCTGAAATTGCCATTTACAAATACTATACAGGAAGATACAAAAATAATAGATGAAATATTGTATGGTCAAAATTAATTATTGTAAGCTGTTCATTTTCTTTAGAAAACTATTTTTCAAAGCTTGAAATACTAAAATAACAGATGAAATATTGCATATTGACAGTTAATTATTCTATACAGATCATTTCCTTTTTTTTCTGATGCAAAGTTATTCTAAGAAGATTGTGTTGTGTCTCGTCTTTTGACAACTTGTAATTGTTGTGTCTGTTAAAGACATACTGGATGATTTAGTTGTTATGTAGCTTTAAATAATTGAAGATAAACGATGTCCAGGATTTGATAAAATTATTCGTATAAAGGGTAAAATAATTTCTGTACTAATGAGTATGTATTGGGATATTCAATAAACTAGAACACATAGACTAAAGTTACCAGAATAGTCTGTCCTTCGATTTACGGATTCTGATTACCACTTTGGTGTCTTCAAACTTGCATTGACATTTAAGTAATATTGATGAAAATCGGACATCTCATGTCATGAGGAAACTTTGAAGTTGTAGAAGAAATAGTAAAAAGCAGAAAGTTGCAAATGATCTGCAATATAAAACACGAAAGAATAATAACATATTTACGTAATATTCATTTTCCATTCTGCAGACTCTCACTTATAAGAAATTCAATTATCTTGTCGACAATTTGGAAATGGGAAAAGCGAAGGCTTGCATATACGGCATAGTGATAGACTAGCATCTACACATTCAAGAACTAAAATGATCTCGGTAGCGATTAAGTGGGGGTCTAAATACGATGATTGCTTTATAATTAAATGATGAGTTAACACACCTTCCATCTTCAGATTGATTCATAGCATATTATATCTGATCGTTCATCTTCATATAGGCCTTACATGTATACTATCAGCTGGTTACCTGAAACAACTACCTTATGATGGGCATATAACCTTCTAACGTCTGACAATCCTACCCTTTCGGGCGAACAGAACGAACAGGTATTCAAATATGTTTTGACAATATTTCAGACATATTCTTTGTTGCTTAAGATTCTTGCAATCAAGATAAACCTCACTCAATAAGCGCTTCAATGAATAAATGGAGCAGTTAAACTAAATTTATTGGCCCACACCTCCCCTTTTTTAACATTAATTGCAAAAAATAAGGAGAAAGATAACATACCTGTGTATCATTCCACGTCATATTCAGTTGGTAATTATGTAATATATTTGTATCATTGTTCACAATATCTAGAGCAAGTTGAACGGCCGGTCTGACACCACGCCCTATTTTCCCGGCAGCAATATCATGTGACGTCGGAAATAATCCAGCTATCACTATTTCAGTCTTAGGCATATCCATATTGGCACAAATCTCTTGTAAACAAAATAAACAAACATTCCAAAGAACGAGTGCTAAACTATATCGCATTGTAATTTATGTAGACATCGACCAGCTTTTGTTTAAATTCTGAAAAGAACAAAATAACATGTTTCTTTACCCAAGTCTGACAAAACCATTTATAACGAGATATTTCTGATATCATTAATTGTAATTGATCATGAAAAGAAAGTTTAATCAGTGATGGTCAACAATTCCACCAATATCAGCAAAAGGAACAACCACGGCACATGGCGTTGGAAACCCCGGTCCTGGTTAGGGACAGACACAATAGTATATTTATAATATACTGTCTAGGCTATGTTCCACCAAGTGTCGTGACAATTTCGTTCTTCTTTCCTCTGTCATGATCTCCCCTGTTTCAAAGTGGTACATGTTGTTCAATCTTTAGTTTTCTGTGTGGTGTTTTCTTGATAATTTTCTGTGGTTTTCTCATTTTCCCTCTGGCGAATGTGTTGTGTGTCCTTCAATTTACAGCTTCTGGTTGGTGTCTTTGGTATCTTCAAATTTTTCTTGGTTATGATGATCCAGACATAAAGGACTTATGCCATCTATTGGCATAATAATCTAATGGATTATGTGGCAATCAGTTTGAAATCAGTTTTGATTGCCATCAATGTACGAAGTTAACTCCCATTGGTAACTGAATCTTTATTTCATGTTTTATCAAATAAGATAAATATATTGCTAAGACAGGACTTTCAAATTCATATTCAATAAAGCGCATACAAATCTTTATGACGGAAACATATTGCTAAGGGAATTTCTCAATTATAGGCGAGTGTAGTATTTGACATTTTTTGTTTAATATTTTATTCAATAAAATATATATTACAAAGACAGAAATTCATATTCAATAAAGCGCATGCAAATCGGAATGACAGAAACATATTTCCAAGAGAATTTCTCAAGTATAAACTAGTGTTGTATTTGATACCAGATTAGATTATATATGCGGCGATAAACCCTTGACATCCATTTTTTATATTTCATATGTTTTGTTTCATATTTTATTTTCAAAAATTATATGTTGTTAAGACGGAACTTTGAAATTCATATTCAATAAAGCGTATACAACTTGTTGTGAAAGAAACATATTTCCGAGAGAATTTCTCAATTATGAACTGGTGTATAGTAGTGTTTGATATTTTTTGTTTATTCCATCAGATATATGTTACAAAGACACAACTTTGAAAACCATATTCAATAAAGCGCATACAAATGGTTATGACAGAAACATATTTCCAAGAGAATTGTTCAATTATAGACTTATGTAGTATTTAATATCTGATTAGATTATATATGCGGCGATAAACCCTTGACATCCAGAGTTACATACAAATCAAAGTCTTGTAAAAGATATTGATAAAAAAACAAATCCGTTGCAGAAAAAAGCTATGATTTATAGATCTATGATGTATTGCTGATGTCTTTCTAATTAACAGCTACATTTTATATTGTATCTGTGTCAATTCCCTGTTGGACAGATGTACATGTCTTGTCATCAATATAGACAGTTAGTGCATTCAAGTAAAACATTGTCTTAAGGCTTAGGTAAAAATCTGTTTTTTTCTCCAATTGTGCAAGTTGAAAGATCAGGAGAAATAATAAATAAAACTGAATGAAACACGGTGAACAATGGTGCTTCTTAAAGTATAAACATTTTTTAATATACAGAATGTTGGTAATGGATACAGCACATACAGTTACACCTGTATATAAAGGTCACTCAAGAGAACCTGAAAATGTGTCCTCTATCAACAGTTGTCCTTTATATACAGGTTAAAATTATATGCACTTTTTATTAATGGGGAAAATGAGACTGCCCTTTATAGAGTGGAGAGGACCCTTGTAAATTGTTATAATTTGTGTCCAATCCAATTGTTATAATATTTAGCAATAAAATATGTTTAATCTAAGAGAGTGATTTGTTTTGAAAAAGTATTTTTTTAATTTTCAGAGAAGTAAGGGGAATCGTGTATGCACATAAAAAACTTATCAACATGTGGATACCTTTAAATGGTTAGGTTATGTGCATGTTAACCAACATTTTCTACCTTCTGGGCTATATATTTTTCTTTCTACGGTTGTTCGATTAGAATTTACAAATGTCTCGAAAGTGTGGCATGGTTTTTGTTCTTTTGTTTGTTACTTTTTGTTCTTTTGTTTGTTACTTTTTGTTCTTTTGTTTGTTACTTTTTGTTCTTTTGTTTGTTACTTTTTGTTCTTTTGTTTGTTACTTTTTGTTCTTTTGTTTGTTACTTTTTGTTCTTTTGTTTGTTACTTTTTGTTCTTTTGTTTGTTACTTTTTGTTCTTTTGTTTGTTACTTTTTGTTCTTTTGTTTGTTACTTTTTGTTCTTTTGTTTGTTACTTTTTGTTCTTTTGTTTGTTACTTTTTGTTCTTTTGTTTGTTACTTTTTGTTCTTTTGTTTGTTACTTTTTGTTCTTTTGTTTGTTACTTTTTGTTCTGTTTTTGTTTTTTGTTTTTTGTTTTGGTTTTTTTTGTTCTCTTTTTGTTTTGTTTTTTTGTTTGATAATGGTGGACTTATTAACCATCATTGTTCGATTAGATTTTGGAAATGTCCCGTCAGTGTGATATGTTTTTTTGTTCTTTTGCTTGATGTTTTGTGTTATTATGGTGGACTTGTTAACCATCACTGTTTGAACTCTCTATTTATAATTTGTCTCAAGTACTATTTTAAATAACGTTAGCTAAGTGAGATGAACGAGATAGTACTGTTGAACGTAATTTTGATAGATGGAAATCAAAAACCATGATAGTCAATAGTTAATTTATAAAGAGATTGTTCAAGGAAATATTCTTTAAATAGAATAATCGGCTTGACTTAAAAACAAAGGAAAACGTTTTAAGCAAACCATTATAATATGATCATAAGTTACATTTAAGTCAATCAATTTGGACAAAATTTCTACTTTAAGCAATGCTTGGTATTTCAGATGGTAGATTGTGCTAATTTATATCGATTGTCTCGGGTTTTTTACATAGTGGTGATTCAAAATTCGTTCAATCCTAATTTATCCCATTAGATTATGACAAAATTCCATACCATTAATATCACCAGTGCATATGTCGTCTATAGCATGGGCCTAGAGTTGCTGTCGTCCGTTTGTAGGTTGGTGTATGGTGTTTAACGCCACTTTCAACAGTATTTCAGTTATATCGTGGCGGTCAGTGTTATTGGTGGAGGAAACCAGAGTACCGATCTGTAGGGACAATAATTTCCGTGCAATACGTTTTTGATTGTTCATTCTGAATTGCTAAGAAATAATAATGTAGATAACGAATTCAGTGCGCACGATGTGTTTCTGGAATAACCTTCGTCAAGTGCACTCATACATGTAATCAAAAGATTGGAAAGCTTAATTATAAGTCTTTAGAGCAAGTAAACTAAAGGACCTAGCCAGATAGCCAAATGATCCATATCTCATAATTAGGCTTGGGAATGATTTTGGGGAATTCTAGCCATACCCGCTTCCAAAAAAGAGACTACTAGGTACTAATACTTGAGTTTTCTTGGGGAGTGGGGTATTTTGTATCTGGAGAGTCTATATTTCAGCCGATTTTGATTGTTTCGTTGTAGCTCTTTCCGTTTCCGAGATATTAGGGAACCAAAGGCATTATAACGCACAATGTTTTTTGTTCTAATTTAAGTCCAATTTTAATGACGGTTTTTTTCCTTTAAATTTCTTCTTGCATTTCCACCAGATTTTACTTCAACAATAATCCTCTTCATTAAATGAAGTTTGAATATACCAAAGGTGTATTCAGAATCCGTAAATCGAAGGATAGACAACACAATGACCGAAAGAACAAACAACGATCTACAAATCATTACACAGAAAACCAAAGATCGAGCAACACGAACCCCACTAAAAATCGTGGTGAGCTCAGGTACCCCGGGAGGGCTTAAGAGAATGTGGACTTCCTTGTATTGTACTGCCTCTAGTCTCTGCCTTTTAGGTGGTGCTATTATTACAATACTTAATATGTTAAATAAAGATTGTACCCAAAACTTCATGCAACAGTTTTCAGCAGAAGAAGGTTGTAATCTTATTCAATGTGTAATTAAGGTTATAAAATGAAAAACAAAATGTACAACACCGTCAGAACAGTTCAACAATACAATAGCAAAGTCGTAGAAACAGAGGAAAGATGGATACCCCTAAACACACATAGACATGACCGATCACTATCCTGGATTGGTTGATTTGATTTTTTGGTGTTTAACGCCACTTTCAGCAATATTTCAGCTATATCATGGCGACCAGTTTTAGAGGTGGAGGAAGCCGGAGTACCCGAAGAGAACCGCCGACCCTGGGCAAGCAACTGGCAAACTTTATCACTAGCGGCAGCGAGTCGAGAGCACCCTTTTTGTAATTTACAAAGATGGGTGCGAACCCACGTCGTATTGGTGATAGGCTTGTATGAGCTGTTAGATCCAACGACCTAACTCATTGAGCCACCCGGACCCCTCCTGGATTGATATAGACATTTCAATAAAATGTGACGGGGTTACTTTTATGGGTAATTGATGTATTATTTAAAAGAAGAGTTTGAAGATACCAAAGAGTAATCAGAATCCGTATATCGAAGAAGAACAGACAACACAATGGCCAAAAGAAAAAGTACAAAAGGACAAAGAACGATCTACAAACCATACACATAAAACTAAAGATCGTGTAACACGAACCCCACTAAAAACCGGGGTGAACTCAGCTGCTTCGGAAGGGTGCGCAGTCCCTGCTCCACTAGTGGTACCCGTCGTGTTAATCTGGTTACAAATTGCGTGCTACAAAAACAGATAACATAAGTCGAATGTGTAATACTGAGACCTATATCCACTTGTATTACAACGAAATCTGCAAACATTACAACATATCTCTAGTATATAGTCCGTAAAGACTTATTGTGTAATTCTGATTTTCAAAGAGAGACTATCACAGTAATGGAATGATAAACATAAAATACCACACTGTCGGAACAATTTCAAGTCCATTGAAAGATCATACAAAAAGAGACAAAATCTACACCCCCACAAATATATATGACTGGCTCATTAAAGGATAGATTATATTAACTCAAGATGGATTGCGTTTTTTAAACTTTATTAAAATTACGATTAGAAGTATTTAATGCTACATTCAACAATATTGCAAGTATATAAAGGAGCCCGTATTATTTTGCCGGAAAATACACTACACCACCGACCTTCTTAATACTCTTCGGTCGAGTACATCTCGACATGAGGCGAAATTTTATTCAAATGTATTGAATATTATAATGTATCCATATCTTTTTATGGACAATCGAAATAAATAAAACACTTTTAATACATCAGAATATAAATATGTATTGTCATGAAAAAGCTGATACCTGTAATACTTTTTTCATGTACATGAAAATGTGTTTTTTCCCCTTGTTTTAGATATGGAAATTTCATCTCGTGTATCATACAAATATAATGGATAGGCTATTTCGGACTAATTGAAATACTAATGTTTCCAAAGAAAAAAACCACAAACTTGTCCTTGATCAAGACTTCGGTTTCAAACACAAGTATATATTGTGTCTCTTAATTGGTGTCAGGTCAATTGCAGCAGTCCTATTCGGATGAATTAAAACAAAAAATTACAAGTGTTTATGAAATAATAATATAACGAGCTTCAACACAGAAAACTAGGAGCAAAAGGTGTAATTAGTTGAATTAACTTAAAAACTGAAAATAAAATTATTTTAATGAAAATGCAAATTTGCAAATTGTTTTTACTTAAAAATAAACCTCCTTTTAGGTATAACATATATTTTGTAAAATTTAAATTCAACCTATTGTATACAGTTCCATAAGTTTGAAGTTTCCTTTAACATAATTAAGTACTTACAACTCTCAAGTATATTCTCCAATAAATATCCTATAATAAACAATGTTAAAACTCGCTATGACAGAAGCATATTTCCAAGAGAATTCCCATTTATAGAGTGATGTAGTGTTCGCTATCAGATGAGATTAAATCTGCGACCGACAATATATCGCTGACATTCAATGGCACGTATAAATCAGAATAGTTTATCACGTATAGGAACTGTAGCAATAAAAAAAAACCTGATGTTGAAGTCCAACTTATAGTGGTGATGCCATTTCTATGGGGAATGGCGATATAAATTACCTAGCTGTCAATAGTCAACTACTGAGATGTATTAATAGTTAATTGGATTGTCATTTTACGAGCAGGAATTAACTGACGAATTTATCTCAGCGAAAAATGTGAATGCATTAGCTTCGTTGGGGGAAATCCTCCTCGTGTGGAATCAAAAATCATCAGCCACCTTTTAAATAAATTTAAGGATGATTTTTTTTTCTATGACTTAACTTTGTTGGGAAAATCCTACTCATGCTGAATCACAACTCACTTATATTGATGCATGCGTTATTTTCTTTTGCTTAAAACGAAAACTTGAACTAATAAAATTAAAAAAAAATAATAATAACACTGTCGGAACAGGTCCAAGATCTAATCGAACACAAACCTAAAACTATAGTGCTCCGTGTAGCGGAGGACCTTCTTAACCCGTGAGAAGGTATATTGTCTGTATTGTGTATTGTCATGCTCAAAGCTAATACAGTTCAATTAACTTCCGTCTTTTAATTTGTACATGTATCGAATTTCTGACTATACTGAGATTAACACGGCAACATCTTGATTCGGAGGAAGATCGAAATAAAATCAGTAAAGAAGTAAAATTGTATGACGCAGGATTATGCCGTCATGTGCGTGTTTTACATATTAATATTACTGGATCGGCAGCGTGTCGTCGTAACCTTCATGAGTTTGAAGATACAAAAGGGGTAATCAGAATCCGTAAATCGAAGAAGGACAGACAACACAATGACCAAATGAAAAAGGACAAACAACGATCTACTAATCATACACAGAAAACTAAAGATCCCCACTAAAAACTGGGGATGAACTCAGGTGCTCCGGAAGGGTTAGGAATGCTGGGACATAATCTTGTACTTTATACATAATATATTTATTCTTCTTAATATTGACATAATAATCCATTCATTTACAGGATAACTTTCAACTCAGTGAATACCCCAGTATACGCTTGGAAACATGAATATAAAGCTATGAGTATTTTCCTTGTTATAAGAATTTTGAAGTTAGATCGGTTGATTGATTGATTGATTGATTGATTGATTGATGTTTAATGCCAACTTTAGCAGTATTTCAGATATATCGTGGCGTTCTTTGAAGTTAGTATAACATTGTTTCAAAATGATATTATATACTGATTTACAATTTCCAAATATAAAGAACATTAAAATGTCAACAAGAACATTCTCCAAAAGTCAAATGGTTTTAAAACCTTACAAATGTAACATAGATTTATCTAACACTAGTAAAATATCAATTAGGGGAAACCTTACAAATGTAACATAGATTTATCTAACACTAGTAAAATATCAATTAGGGGAAACCTTACAAAACCATTCACAATACGACTAGACTAAGCAACACAATACTAATCTGACAGGATCTGATGAACGTGATACAGAGATGGAAATAATTCGAACAGCATTATAGGTTTTTGTACAATGTAACTTTATTTAGTCTAAATTCAAGGAAGACTATCTTATACATTGGCAATATGCATAGCGACATTAGTGTATAGAAGATTGGTCAATGCATGGGCATTTTAAAATACGACCAATCAGAAGGACAATTTTTTTACTGTATTGATGTGGTTACTTTTTGTGTAAATATTTCGTTTTATAATTCGACTATATTATATGAATAGAGCATGATGTTTACATTTACTTTATGAAAAGAAAGTTTGAACATTGATGGTCAACATTTCCACCAATATCATAAAAACGAACACTCACCTGCCACCTTTGAAAGACGCCAAAATCATCTCTTGGAAAAAGTTATGTTTGATATCACAATATGTAAATATATCCAAAAATTTATCAAATTAAAACATGTAGACTCCACTTACTGAGGTTATGCAAAAAAACGAAGAACATTTTTGACGGAAACGAGATGGTAATCTGTGAACAAATTATACATTTTTAAGTGTACATCATGAAATTATTTAACCTTGAGTTTAGTATTTAGACTGGAACAAGACGATCCTATTTGGATTTACACTTATGCCAATAGCAGCATAGCAGGTGTATAAGTGTTTTTGCCATTGATGAATGAAGAATGCATGCATTGGGAAAATTGAAATCATACGGTGTCATAAATTCTAGAAGCAGATATTTTGTCTATCATTTCAGGAAAGAAGTCCAAATCTGAATCTAGTCTATAGAATAGAATTACATCATTTGAAATATTTGCGACAATATAACACAACATTTAAAAGAACTGGTGTGGTGTAGCATAGGTAACTTAATCGACAGGTATACGACGTATGGTGTCTTTGTATTGTCATAGTTTGTTTTTTCGTATTTCAATGTTTAAGTAAGTTTCACCTTTAAGTAGGTAGGTTTCCATTGAATACTTACCATCTTCAACAAGTAGAAGATAATTATGCCTAATTGCATAGATAAGCGTAAATCCAAGCATCATTTTCAAATTAACACGAATGTCGCTCACAATATTAATATGTGTTATGTTTGCTTCAAGAGACTGCGAAACACGTTTTAAGATGAAAATGTCATCGGAATGAAACCATGCTGGTTACAATAATATTTCTGACAATGCTAAACAAAAGTTAATTTGATTTTCAAGACACCTTAGAGAATATGTTTATAGCCTAAAGAAAAAAATCATATATTTCTTAACGATTGTCTTGTATGTAAGTTCGCTGACAGAATAATGCGTGCTTTGGTCTCGAATCGGAATATGATTTATGCAAATAAGACTTATTTATCAATAAGATTGGAATGTCTTATTTGACACAAAAACATTAATAATTAATATTTCAGGGAAAACCATATGATATTTTAAACAGAATGACAGAAACAAATTGATCTTTAACGGCGTCAAAAGTATCAAGTACCGTTAGAAGCGATCTGTTTAACATATTTCTTAAATAATTTCAGCCGTTATGGATTTAAAAAGCAATATCTCGGTCTGATTTGAATCAATAGATGAATACGAAATCAGAGAATAACTAAGCTTCGATCTTGAGATTTCATCTTTGAAATGACAACGTCTTTTGCCAATAATTATGGTATAAGAAGAAAATTGAATTGCAAAGCTCTTATGGTGTTTCTTAAGACATCAATACTGACATCTTTAGTTTCTGAAAGATAATAAGATAAGTTATATTAGGACCGATGTCGGTGTATCTTCTATAAAAGATAATAAGATGAGTTTTATTAGTACTGGGGTATCTTCTATACCATACCATACAAGTGAGTTAAAATGTCATAATGGCAAAACCGCCATGAAATAACTGAAATATTGACGTTAATCACCAAAAAAACAAACCAAACCTAATGACAAATGGCTCTATAAAATAAAATTATATCAATCAAGTTTTACAAGACGGGGTATGATCGAACACACATGGGAAATTACACATCTGGAGAACGACATCAAAGACTGATATTTTAAATAAAAACGTTAGTATATAATTTAGTGAGTATGACGTCTTTCTAGAATACCCATCATCATGTATGCATATAAATCAAAAGATTGGAAGCCAAATGATTTAAAGGAAAATTCCAGCCAGTTGAACAATTGTTATAATTCAATACATCATAACTTTTTATTCGTAAATAACTAATTATTAAACAAACAAAAAACACCTTTATTAACATTAATATACCCGATTAGAATTATGAATATTTTGAATTTCCTGTCGTAGTGGAAGCGGCCATGACACCTCGTCATTCTAAAAAATGGCGATTCCATTATTTGGTGCTACATGCAACTTCAATCACCAAATTCTACCTGACGGTATACTATTTTTAGCTTTCATTTACACAAGTGTCTTTTATTTACTGCCACTTAACTTTAAATATATTTGGAGCATGGAAACCAAAGGATCCAAACAGACTAGCCAAACTCGATTAAGGTTAACAATGGCAGCGGGATATTGACTAGTTTTTATAAAGTGAATTATTACGAATAGTAAATTTCAAGCATAAATATATCTAATAAACCATATCAATGCCGTAACAGAGACTAGTGAGCGAATGAAACCCTTTGTGTGTAAAATTCAACCAGCTGAAGTATCGACCCAGTTTTGAAGATTCCAATATATTTAAATGAGCACGGCGTGTTTTACTGGAAGATATAGCATCCTACATATGATTATTAACCCATCAATAAAACGTACATGTTTGTTATTTGTACTGTCACATAGAAGTGTCTTTAATGCAGGGTGAAAATTTATGTAGATTAGATGTCAAGTGTTTTATTAATGTTTTTGTATTTATTTACGTAAACTGGTGTCCAACACGATTTCTAGTTCATATAATGCTCATGTTTAACAATAAAGTAACACGACAGGTGCCATATGTGGAGCAGGAACTGCTTACCCTTTCGGAAGCACCTGAGTTCACTCCCCCCCCCCCCCCCCGGGTTTAATGGGATTCGTGCTAACATGTCTGAATATTTACTAGGAATTATAATATGAGGTCCTTCATTGGGCATGTACAAATGAGATGATAAAATTCCCGATATATTCTACTTTTCGAATGCGTATTGCCGGACAAATTATGGATTAGCGACATTGACACCTTGTAGCTGATTTATTTTACAATTTGTTTAAAATTTTACTTGTTTATGTTGCTTGGTCCACTCAAAATGCCGTCAAATTGGAAAATATAATTAACTTGTCACGACTCGGGATGTACTTTTCTATATCGGAAAAAAGACTCTGGATATAAAGCATAGTGGATTGTTTAATGAGATGCATTTTGCATATAGTCTTTCGCTTCAAAAGGTCTGTTATATTTTTTCCTATTAGAATCGAGAAATAATTTAGAGAAGTCATGGTTTATGACATATTAATATGGACAACATTATTTTTCTCTGCATTACGTAAAGAAAGTTTTAACAGTGATGGTCATCAATTCAACCAAAATCAACAAAGCAAACAATCACCTCTCATCTTAGCTGTATCCCTCGTTATTTATCGTTCGTGATAAATTGCTGACGAAAATTGTTTCCAGTTTTAAAATCTCCAACTATCTATGGCTTCCATGAATTATGCTTTATGTATAAACTAGATGTATCATCCTTTTAACTTAAACATGGTTCTAGAGTACTTACGTGAAGTTGTAATAAAAATGTGCATTATGGTTCCAATGATAATCAGATATTTGAGAGAATATTTCCAAGTAAATCCATTTTGCCCTCTATGGAATTATTACATATTGCAAGGAATCATGCTAATAGACTGATTTCAATGAGTCGCAATATACATATGCATTGTATCAAATGGCAAGACACGTACAATAATTACAAAGAGTAGCACACATTTCTATTTTCACTTTAGTTATATCATGTCAAAGATTAAATTATTCGAATAAATTTTTAAATTTTAAAAGTACAAAAATCTTCTCATCACGCAACTTTCAATGACGCTGACATTTAATAGAACGAGAATCTAATTAAATTGGATTAATACGTCATTACAGTTTAATATATAATTTGTTGTTGA